>JBAMJV010008904.1:10000-153200 GCA_037951105.1 Echinarachnius parma | reverse complement strand
CCCACCTTCATCACAAACATATTACAAATCATTTAAAACCTTCCCCAACATACCTCCCCTACCAATATTCTCATCCAAACCTCATCTACACAAAACTCCCCCCCCAAACCTACCTCACCATCTACACTATCCAAACAACACCATAACCAATAACCCATCACCCCTACCTTAAATACCAAAAACCCATCAACACTCCCACCATCCCCCCCCCAATTCCACAAATACACCTCCCCCCCCCCACCAACCCCCACACACCCTCACCACCAAAACAACAACCAATAAATCCCCCCAAAATACAAACCCCCCCCCCTCCCCCCCACCACACCATCCCCACCCCAAACCTAACCATCCCCCCATCCCACCATCAAAATAACACCCCAAATCCACCCCCCCCCTCCCCCCCACCAATAAACAACCCACACCCCCCAACCACAACCATAAACCCTAACCCATTCCCCCCTTCCACTTCCCCCCACCCCCCAATACACCCCACCCCCATAACTCCACCACAAAACTACCCCTACCCCCCAAATTCTCCCCACTCCCCCTCCCATACACCTCCTTATCATTCCCCACAATAATTTTTTTTTTTTTTAATACACAAACCTCCCTCCCCCCCACTCTCCCCCCCCCCAACTACCCCCAACCTAACAAACATAAACCCACAACCCCAATCCTAACCAACCAAAACATCACCCCATCCACAAATCTTCCCCATATACCCCCCTCCCACCACCACACCAACCCACCAATATTCAATACCCCCACACCCTCCTCTAACATCCACCCCCTCCTCCTCACACTCCCCCCTACTCCCCACCCTCTAATCCACCCATTCTAACTACACATCCAACAAATCACCCATCCAACTTCACCAACACATCCACCAACCCACCCCCCCAAATCCCACCCTCCCTTAAAACAATATCCCCCAAATCCCTCTAAAACACACCTCCACTCCTTCATACACAAAACCCACCCATCACAAACCTCCCATATTAAAATCACTCCCCTAATCACAATATCCCCCCCCCCCCCATTTTTCTTCCTTTTCACCAAAACCCCTCTTTTAAAACTACATCTAAAACTACAACAACCCCCAATCTCACCAACTCTACACCTTCTCACTCAATTCAACTCACACTCAAACTCCAACATTCCTTTCATCCACTCACATTTCCTTCAATTACTTCAACACACCTCTCCCAACACCCACAACAACACCAATTCACCATCTCCAACTTCCCCCACATCCCAACCTACAACACCACCACAAACCACCACCCACCACTATAATAGCTCAAACCACTACCAACCAGCCATGGAAGGTGTGACGAGCACCACAAGCCTCTACCAACCCCTGACGCAAAGCCACCACCTTCACTACCCCTCCCACCACCACCCACCCATATACTAGCAACATACAACCAATTTCCAAAATCCCTACCTATACAGTAGCAGAATCCAAACAACATAAACCTGTTTCCTCCATGACCACACACAACCCCATGCGATTGTCATGGAAGTAGCTGGCGCATAGCAATGCACGGCATACCCTCATACTGCACAGCCGGACAACTGCCTAAGCAGTGTGTGTGGGGTGTGGTGCCAACTTCCCCACACCAGCACCCCAACCAACACAAAGAGACCGATGCTAGTCCCAAACAGTACACACACATCTCCTGGCAAGAGATATCAACAAACAGTGGTTGCACAACTCCAAACAGGAGCAACCGCAGCCTCTAAACTAAACAGATGCAATCGAGGTTCATAAACAAACTATACGCTTGGCTGAAGGAACAGATAATTGCCAATGGAGGAGATATCTCCTAAAGCCCATGTCGACGCGCCCCCACAATGTGGTGTGTGGGGGGGGGGGTACACCATCAAAAAAGGAGCATTAACTGCAGCACCCCCCCACATGGCTGGACTAAGGTAATACAACTAAGGTTTAGTTGGTTGGTAACATGGTCCATACAGACTCGTTTACATCAATTAATAATGGACATAACATGCCCGAGACCACCCTCTATTGTCACCACAGACCTAGAGGCTAAAGAATACTAACAGGCTCTAAGATTCCGAAACCTGTAGACCCTTATAAGGAACCAAAAATCAACGACTCCGCCACGAGACCCAAAAGGGCAGCAAGGGGACCAACCCCTCTTTTCTCTGGAATCCTAGAGTTCACCGAGGTGACACCCTTGAAAATTTAATACCAAGTATGAAAGTAAAACAGCATTTCAACGTTTTTTTCATGCAGGCAACATATTTATATACATTTCCATGCCCTTTAGCAGTAAAAACGCTGAAAATGAGAAACACAGCCCCATAGGAGGGATGCCAACTGAAGCCGCCCCGACAGGTGAGGGGGGGGGGGGATCAGTCACAACTTTACCCTGTAGGGGAAGCAAGCCGAGGAGTGAATAGAATAGGCTGAGGGGGCAGACCCCCCGGGCCCACCCCCCCACCCCTGGAGCCACCTAAAAGGAGGGGCAGACCCCGGAGGAATGTACTGCAAATAGGTAAATGAGAAGGCCAAGGGGCAGACACCTGGGCCCATATTCATAAAACCCGATAAGCTAGTTGGTTGATCAACTTACAATTTTGATGTCCGCTAGGCTTAGCTGGTATTCACAAAAGGCCAATAGGCTAAATTCGCTATTGTAGTCAAGGCCCGACCCTAGCATGACAACCCATCTGTCTAAATTCCACAAGCATTTGGTATTCCACGACATTGTTAGTCGAAATGCGAACAATACAACAATAGATCTGCGGTGCGGACTTATTGCATTGAAATCTATTTATGTGGGACCATCTGTTGGACTTCCAACAAATGCGTGAAGTTGAATGACGACCTAGCACCCAGCTAAATTTTTCTTAATCACAAAAGCCAAATAGGACAAATTTGTAGCGACAACTGGACACAAATTTAGAGGTACTCCGGTGTACCTCTAAATCGCTAGCAAGTAACAATCTGCCCGATTGTAGTGTGTATGCATGTGGCGCAATCGTGAACATGGCAAGGAGAATATTCGAATAAGGGATATTAGAGAACTTTTTTTATGATAGCGTGATGTTAGTTCAAAATAGTTCCCTAAAACATACTTTTCCGTTTTTGTCCTAGGATCCTTGTACTTCATCAATAACATCTTTTATCAGCTTAAATTTTATCTGGAGAGTAATTTGCCTTTATCTGTCCTTTTTGTGACATATTAGCTTACTTTTGCAGTTCGGATTGATTTGATGTGATTTCAATTCTGTTTTGATGAATCTATCTATATAATACTATTTAATGCAATTTCGTTCCTGTTTTCACTGCAATTGAATAGTTTCCCTTAATGCTGTTAGGTAAAAAAAATATCCCGTCTCGGATCCCGGCTCGTAGAAATAAAAAATGATTAACGGGTCCCGGTTCGTCCCGGTTCGTCCCGGTTCCCTTGTGAATGAGCAAAAACACAGTCTGTACCCATGCACACACAGTTGCTATTTTGGGGAGTTATGAGGAGACATACCATATATATTAGCCAAGGTTCAGTGGGCATGCATATCATACCAAACTCACAACCACATGTGAACTCAGGGCCTGTGTAAGATCATGTTTGGGCGAATTTTTTATGACTACAAGAAACACAATGTTTAAAAAGTTTGTCCAAAAAAAATGGGTGGCAGCATTGGGGTAATTTATTTTGGGGGGTGTGCCAGTGTTTGGGGCAGAGTTATGTGGGTTTTTTTATAGTTATGTTCAATAAAGCATACACATGAAAAGCCAGTTCACAATATATGTTTGTGGGAGTCAAGAAAAAGACTAAAAAAGTATATTCAAAGGCTGGGGGTAAGCTTTCCAACAGGTGGGGGCATTCTCTCCTTAAACCCTTTGTATAGCTCCAGATGCACAAATTCAGGTAATTGACTTCAAGGCTCAAACTGTTTAAACATTGTGACCTTCTCTGCTCCTGGTCCTAGCCACAAGTCGTAAATCTGTCATACCTACTGCAAATTACTCGAGTAGATCCCATTTTTTTCTTATATGTACAGTATACAAATTTACTGGAAAAAATGGGTTGCCAAAACGAGAATTATAGAAAAAAAGGGCCATTTCTCGGACCGCTAATTTCCCGGTTAAAGGCCATGACCGCCGGGAATTCCCTTCTCGGATTGGATCGGATAACAGCACTAGTTTCCCTTGTCATGCTGTCATATTATAAGCGTGGGTGAGCTTGATCGTAATGAGGAGGGAGATGTATTTGGTTTGTTGGGTGGCTATAAAAATATGTGCCTATGCGTGATCCCTCTCCTCCCCTCCCCCCCCCCCCCCCCACTGCCCCGAAAAAACATCATTCATACTCACGCTCATATATATAGTAACACCCTTACATTAAGGAATTCCCCTTCCTGTCACAACTGTTTAAGAAGCATTATAGCACGCTTTTTGTTTTGGACACAAGTTACCGCCCTCCCCCCCCCCCCCCCCGTTTAACCCCAGATAAGACAATTATGTTCTACTACCCCCCCCCCCCCCCTTACTGTATCATGTTGTAGAACACATAACAAACTCAATAAGACGCTTTTATGATTGGAACAATAAGGAACAATTCGTTCATTCACACGTTCGAGTAAACTGCGCTTTTATGTGATGTCAAACAAACTTGCAACAGATGGAATGTTACCATGACAGCCACGATGAATAAATTAAGTCATCCGAGTTGTTAGCTTGTTATCGGTATGGTTAGAAGTGCTTCTTGAATTACGATTTAGCAACCTGCTACGAAGATTTTAAATGGCTATTGTATTACAGGGCTTAGACGCTCGTTGATTGGTCGATATGGTAAGGGCATAGGCAGCATGCAAAATCTACACACATTACTAAAGACATACCCATGCACGTGTGTGTTGTGCACTGGTCTGTGAAAACAAAGGTGATCACCCAAGCGAGTTCCGTGAGTTCGCCGCTAGTTATCGTCCAAACTGGCATTTTGGCAAGGAGATAAGGCCTAGCTGACAGATAGGCTATCGGGCTTTTATGAATATGGCCACTGGAGCCACCCAAAAGGAGGGGCGAACCAGGAGTAATAAATTGCGGAGGGGTGAAATAAAAGGGCCGGGGGGGGGGGGGGGGACCCCTGGGCGAAAACTCACCCCCAGTGCCGACCAATCCTGAGAAGGGAAAGGATGGCACCTCCACAAGAAGGCGGAGGGAGTATCCCTTGCAACCCCCCATGGAACAAGGGGGGGGGGGGGGGGTTGGGGGCGGATGGCCATGACACCGGAGTGCCAGAGCAAACCACAGAGTTCTGAAATGGAATGGGACAGGGCCGATTCCGAGAAGGGGGGGAGCCCCAAAATAACACAGAAACGCACGTCCCTTGGCAGCACGGTGGCTTAAAGACAGGATGCACAGGGAACAACGCCAAGGAATCCCGGGGGAAAGAAACATAGATCTGAATATCATCAGCGAAACAATGGTAATAATCTATATCATGACGTTGGAGAATGCTTTTGAGGCTGAGTAAGTAAATAGAAATCAGCAATGGACCCCCAACGGATCCCTGTGGAACTCCATGATTAAGGAGAACAGGGTCAGACTTAGAATCATGAACACATACAATTTGATGGCGGCAGGATAA
The DNA here is from genome assembly GCA_037951105.1 of Echinarachnius parma. Taxonomy (NCBI): domain Eukaryota; kingdom Metazoa; phylum Echinodermata; class Echinoidea; order Clypeasteroida; family Echinarachniidae; genus Echinarachnius; species Echinarachnius parma. Next base: position 147,573 of record JBAMJV010008904.1, on the reverse strand, counting down.
ATAGGATATTAACCACATAAGAGCGTAATCCCTTACACCAAGTGAAGACAATTTGTTTATTAGAAGTTCATGATTAACAGTGTCAAATGCAGATGAAATATCCAGGAACACCATAGCAGTTATTCTTCCAGCATCCATGTTAAGAAGAATGTCACTTGAGACGTTGACAAGTAAGGTTTCCACGCTGTGGTGCAGTCTGTAGGCTAACTGGCGGGGATCAAGGATGTGATTGTCGTGGAGGTAATGTGAGAGTCTGCTGAATGCAACACATTCAAGATTTTTTGACAGGGAAGGAAGATTTGATACCGGCCGGTAATTCTTAAGCACATCTGGATCGAGTGATGACTTCTTCAAAAGCGGACGAATGTAAGCTAGTTTCAAGGCAGATGGCACCGAAGCTTGCTGGAAGCTCAGGTTTATGATGTTTGCGATAATGAGTGCGATGGTTGAATAGCAATCTTTTACAAGCTTTGATGGGATTGGATCTAGTTCACATGTCTTGGGAGGAGTTTTATTGAGAAGTGACTCTATTTTATCTGAAGTTGTTGGCCTGAGCAAGGACAATTCAGCTGTAGTCCGTACTGGCAGTGCTGCAGTCAAATCTGGAGAAAAACCTCTGCAAGTTGTTTCGATCTTAGACTGGAAGAACCTGCTGAAAAGCTGAGCCAACGACTCACTAGCGGTGTGAGAAGAAAGGGGTGATGTATTTGAACGGTTAAGTAGTTGATTACTTACTATACAGTGAATAACTGTTTACTATCAGACACACAGTTGTCAATTAGACTATTAAACAAGGTATGTCTTCTTAGCTTTGTAAACACGCTTGTTGACTATTTCGAGACGACCTCTTGCGCGCCATCTCCTTTCAAGTTGCCTTCTCTTCTGCTTCGCCATGGTAATTTCATGATTATACCACGGACTCTCAGGACGTTGTTTGATGCGACGTGCTTTGGCCGGTGCCAGGGTATCTAAAGGTGGCTTGTAGTTGAACATTATAATTGTCCACAAGACCCTCAACGATATCAGAGGATGATGGGATGGAGCACTTTTGAATTTTCTCAGCAAAAGCAGCTCTATCGATGGCCTTATATAATGTTGCGAGCATTTACAGTTCGATCAGGTTGAACAGGCTTGCTCAGATGGAGCTGGCATGTAACTCCCGAGTGATCTGATATACACTACTCACAACAAGTAAGTACCCCCCTAGCATTTTTTCATATATCTCAAAAAGTATTTCACTGATTTTGATCATTCAAACGGTAATGGATGCGCAATTTTCTTACGCACAATGTGAGTGGTAAATGGTTGCCATAGCGTTACGTTTTCAGGGTTGTCAAGATAAATGTTTAAGTCCCCAGTTATAAGAAGAGGTGTTGGCCGGAAAATATGCTCATCCAGCATTAACGAAAACTCCTCGAGAAACTTGTTGAACTTGTTGACATCCAAGCGTTAGGTGGTCTGTAAATGACAGCAATGTCCACGCTAGTACTGTTCGCAGTTAGGGTGCATGCCATCATTTCAAATGGTTCGTATATAGGTGATGGTCTGACCGTTAGGTTCAGTTCATTGCGAAAAAGAAGACCAATACCGCCGCCTCGTCTACCACTCTGGGCTAGTGCTTAAAGAACCATCGGGCCGCAAATCAGCTATCAGTGCATTATCACTCGCCGTCAGCCATGCATCGCAGATGCAGACGACATCCAGACCATGATACAGGACAAAGTCCTGGAACAATGTTGATTTGTTCCGAAGTGAGCGTACATTGAGCATGCACACATTTACATGATCCAGTTTCTCTTTTTTTAAAAAGATTTTAATGATTTGTATAACTTTTTAAAACCTAAGAGCGATTTTTATGATTTTTTTATAAAAAACCTCCACAGTAACCTTTTTTCTACTGCCCTACTCGTGGAAGCAAAATCAAGTATTATTTACTTGCCCAAACAGAAATTGTACTTGCCCTGTTACTTCTTTAAACATTTACAGGAATTACAGTTTTGCACACGTATTTTAGCTTTCACTTTAGCTCCCCTATCGGCAACCGGGCAACCAAATTAGACCATTTATGTACTTTTACTAATATTAAATATTACTAGCCCTGGGCAAGTGGGCAATTGCTAGTGTCAATTATTGGGCCCTGCTTTAATGATTCTGTAGTATTTTAAGCATAACTGGTGGGCAAATATATTTATACAATTTATCATTGTTTTTATATTTCTAACATAATACATTAAAAACAAAACAACAAAAACTATTTTCTACAACACACAAGTCTATAGAAGGGATTTAAATCAGTGATTTTTTTTTGATCGAGGAGATTTAAATCGCGCCAACCCTGCATGCAACAATGAAAATAATCAACAAATCCGACCAAATATGAACCTGCATGCACACCGCGGCAAGTTGTAAGGGAAAAAAATGTTTATTTCACCAATATAAACAACATTACTCCATGAATTTATTTGAAATAGAAAATTCATTTCACAATATAGGTTTTCCCATCCATTTTCACACATTTTTGTCAATCAAATTCATTCAATTTCGTCCCGAGAAGTCAGGAAACTGCAATTTCTACATTTGATTTAGTCATTTACCATTCTAATTGATCAATGGTCATTCAAATTCAAAATTGGCTCATTCTAATTCGTCAATTTGCAATGGAATTCGTCCCGCCTGGTTATAAAACGCACAATGTGAAGTTCAAATTCGTCATTGGTCATTCGATTTCAAGACTTAAAGGGGTAGTATAGTTTTGGTAAGGTTGAACTTTAGTAACCAAACCTGGACAGTAACATTATAAACTAATAGTTATAACTCCACCATGCTCGAAAGGTATACAAAATTACAAACCACTAAGTAAAAAGCCCGTTATCATTAAAAAAAGAGCCATTAAAACACAAGAGGGCGCTTTCTAAAAAGGCATTGGTTTCAACCATTTTTCATACAAAATTATGCATGTGATGTTTTATTGAAACAATGATTAAATAGAGAGATCATAGAGAGATCATCAACAACTATTTTTAAAATGCTTTTGAAAATTTTTGAAAAAGTGCAAGCATTTTTTTAATCTTTTGAAAAAAACCATCTAATTATTTGGGTCCCAAATAATTATAGGATCAGATATATTTATTGATATTTCAGCCGTTTCTGGGTCGATTTTGACCAAATAAAGTTTATTCTGCCATCAAAATTGCATGTTCTCTCAAATTCGACACTCAGTTTTTTCATTACCTCACAAAAAAATTGTGATGAGCAGCGCCCTCTCTACCAAAACTAAACTACCCCTTTAAGTCGTTCAAATTCGTCATGTATAGTCTGGTTGCTCTGGTTCATATGTATTTTCCTATTGTAGCTTATACGATTCATTTCAAAATCAATGACTTCAATAATAATTGTTTCTGAAACAATAAACTGATAACAAAGGAATTAATTTTGATATTGCAATTCACAAAACGATAATTGACCAAAAGTCTGATTGATTGACGCAATAAATTTGTGTTTGGAGACACATTACCATATCAAATTAATGCTATACAAAATACCATAACTGTTCAATAGACGATAGACTAAAATTGTATGAATTTCCGGGACGTAAAACAAACATAGGTTTTGGTTCCTATTCAGTTTGACCAAAACTGTACTCTCTTTACCAAAACTCAACTATCCCTTTGACGATGCAATTGAGAAATGACTGCTCACCTGTACTGACGTTGCAGACGGCACCTTCCCATCCAGGATCACAGAAACAGGAGAAATTCCCTTGGGCATCCGTACAGTATCCGTGATCACTTTCAATGAAATCTGGAATATAAAATAGCCTATCTTGTTTTCCTTGTTTGTTTTTACATTTTCCCAGTAATGTGAAAAGTGTGTCTATGACGGGTTTGTGCAAGTATGAGGGGTATACCTATGGTAAAATAAAACATGTTATACCAGAGAAGCCTGCTTAAAAAAATAGATGGATCTTCAACTGCGCACAGTCGAAAATGATGCCTCCGCCATTGCGCAATTTATATATATCAAGCCCAAATTAACATACACTGAGTTAATTATCAGATCTTGAAATGACCTTGACCAATTTGTCCTCATGAACCCAATATTTTATTAGTTTATTAGCTCCCCAAGATTCAAATTACATGTACAAAGTTTGAAGGTTATTGTCAACTGGTTCTTGAGATTTTTTCACGCGAGTCATGTGACCTTGACCTTTGACCTCATGACCCCAAAATCTAATCAGTTCATCGGCTCCCCAAGATACATATATGTACCAAGTTTGGTCAGAATCCGTCAATCGGTTCTTGAGTTAATGCGATCATGAGCTATTTTTGCATATATATAATGAGCTCTGTGACCTTTGACCTCATGACCCCAAAATCTTCTCAGTTCATTGTCTTCTCAAGATATATACATGTACCAAGTTTGGTTAGAATCCGTCAATCGGTTCTTGAGATAATGCGATCACAAGCTATTTTTGCATCTATAATGAGCTCTGTGACCTTTAACCTTTGACCTCATGACCCCAAAATCTAATCAGTTGACAAGATACATACATGTACCAAGTTTGGACAGAATCCGTTAATCGGTTCTTGAGATAATGCAATCACGATCTATTTTTGCATATATAATGAGCTCTGTGACCTTTGACCTCATGACCCTAAAATCTACTCAGTTCATTGGCTCCCCAAGATACATACATGTACTAAGTTTGGTCAGAATCCGTCAATCGGTTCTTGAGAACGGGACGTACGGACGGACGGACAACCCGAAAACATAATGCCTCCGGCATTATATAGTTTGTTGACTTTGACACGTATACATGTATTTCGCAAAACTAAATGTAATAAATACAAACTGTCATCAGATGCACTGTTTTTACTAATCAACGCCAACATTGCATAACATATCAGAAAATCACATCTTAAGTTCTAATTATGAAGGTAAAGGTGTCACGATTAGCTATCTATCAAACCAAATACATACATTATGTTCTTAACAAACTAATTCACATTAAAGTGATCCAAATAAAGTGTCAGATATTGCACAAAATTACATTTGAGACTTCAATCCTATATCAATATCTTTGTAAAATACAATTGAAAGATTTGTGAAAGTTTGAAAGAAAACGAGCACTGTTTACCTAGTGAAAAAAACGAATATTGTGTTCATATTTTATCACCGAATACTGATGGCCTGCCGTGGATTTGTCGCAGTAATACTCATCCGTTTGATCTTGACGATATCCGCACCCGTGTATATACAGACGGTAAGGAATTCATGGAATTTGCGCGCACTCGGCTCAAAGTTCAGTGGGTCGGGAAGATTTCCCACGCGAGCGGACGTGTTCAGCTACGACAATTGTACTTTTTATCAAAAGCTTTAGCTAACGCTTTTGAAATAATGATTTTCAATGATAATTATCTTCATACTAAAGGGACATTTTAAAAAATCGAACCCTATTTTATTCTTCTCTTACCATAATCTAAACAACACGGCAGAAGAGAAACGAGGAAGCTCCAAGTATTTTTCATGGAGTTAGACACTTTACCTGGATCACTTTAACACTCGCACACATGCAGTGTTTCAATTCTTTTATCTCAAATGCCTTCAAATTTTGTTTTCAGGCAGTCTATAACAGGTTATACACATTTCTTAATACCACTGACGGAATGTCTCACTATACAGGGTGGCCCAAAAAAATGGAACAGGGCCTTTCCCAAAATACAGCAACACAATTATTATGTCCAACGGATAGGGTGTCCTTTCCAATGAAAAACGATACCAAGAACAGCCATTTTGGTTGAGTAGTTTTTGTTCTAGGGCGCTGTGAGTGACATGATGTCAGGTTCCGTTTTTTGTAAATTTTTACCTAGTCAGGGCCAGTAAAACCACACGCACCGCCTTTCATAGCGTATAACACAGCGCGCCATTGACAGTGTGCACTCAGCCGTGTGCCGAGATAATGGGCATGGTATTACGGGCAGTGAGTGCGGTTTTACTGGCCCTGACTAAAGGTAAAAATTGACAAAATTTGGCACCTGACATGGTCTCACTTACAACGTCCTAAAACAAAAACTACACGACCGAAAAAAACTGTTCTTGGTATCGTTTTTCATTGGAAAAGACATAAATAGTTTGGTACTATATTTTGGGAAGTGCCCCGTTCCGTTCTTTTTGGGCCACCCTGTATTGGTTGTTCAAAGATGGGTTACAGTTTATACTTTAAATGTAATGGCTAAATATCCTGTTTTGCATACCAAATGATTACAAATAAATGTATTCATTACCTTCCAGGGGGCCATGTCCGTAAAGCTCCATTCTCATGCTGATGAAGGAGTACCAGGTAACAGGGTGCACACGCACAAAGCGGCACACTAGCGGGGTGGGAAAGGCGTTCCATACCACGGTAACTTGATCAGAATTGCCAGAGAAGACCTAAATAGAGACAGTGAAAATGTACATAGTCTAAATTGAATACGAACATACACAAACAAATCATTATAGGTTCTCATTATAAATGGAGCCAATTGGCCTGCCTTAGTTGATAACAAAATTGAGGCATAAAAAGGGCGGGGGTAAGATGGAACAATGTAAAATACAATGAAAAACAATGTTAACTGTTCATGAAATTGGTGCAAGGAAGGGCACATGAGAGATTGATGTTTTCATACAAAGATGGAACATATGCTATTTTACAGGGTATTAGGCACCATCGTTTTCACTATCACTGTAAATTTATGATTATCAACATAATTATCATCATTATCCTCATACTAAACCCAGCCAAAAAATAAGTCCCCTAATCAAAATTGTGAATTAAACTTTTTAACGAAAAGGTTTTGGGCAAAATAACTTGGCAGGATTGTTCCTACACTTATTGACTAACTTCTGTGTTAAAATGAAATTGGTCCATCGAGTCATGCATGAGTGTGCACACATTAAAGGCAAAATTGTCACTTTTCAAAAGTCACATGAGTCATTTTTGGGGCCTGTGAAACAAGATTTTGGCGAATTATGCTTCTCTTTATAAGTGCTGTTGTTGTTTTAGCATCCATCGTTTGACCCCCTCACACCTATCCTAACACTTTTTATGTTTTTTCACGGTTGGCTGAGCACAATTTTAGGGGGAAAATTGCTATGTTCAACCCCCCTGAAATTGAAAAAATCCATTCAGTTTATTGAATAAATTGACATCAGATATTGTTACCAGCATGTATCATAACAGGTTGTGTGAACAGAGGTAGTCGTCGTGTCATGGTTGAGTGAGCACACTTTAAAGATGAAGCAAGAAATGCTAACATTTACTGTTATGGCATAAATGCCTATGCTTATTTACTAACAATTTGTCGATTTAAGCACTGTACGTGTATCATCATATGCGTTATCAACTTTCTAAAAACCTATTCTGATATTGTGATCGATATTGCATGGTTGAGTGAACATAATTTTAATAAAGGCAAAATGGGGATGTTCAACTGCATGAAAATGATGGTATTATTTCAGGAAATGAAAAGTGAATGTCACTTATCTTGCTGAATGTGTATTATTCTGTTAAAGGGCAATGCAACTCAAGAAAAGAGTTAATACTACTTTATACATCGTAATATTCCTGTTTATTATATGTAATATTACTCAGACTCAGATTTCTGCTTTGGAAGAAAAATGTGAAAACTCTATAGGCTTTACCACTATTTTACGCGAACACTGGAGGCAGCCATTATTAGGTTTCGGCGGACATCATGCACTAATGCGCTTCAATAGCTCTTATTCAACCATTGTCTGAATACTTGTAGATGCCCATTTACTACAAGTATTCAGACAATGGTTGAATAAGAGCTATTGAAGCGCATTAGTGCATGATATGTCCGCCGAAACCTAATAATGGCGGCCTCCAGTGTTCGCGTAAAATAGTGGTAAGTCTATAGAGTTTTCACATTTTTCTTCCAAAGCAGAAATCTGAGTCGGAGTAATGTTACATATAATAAACAGGAATATTACGATGTATTAAGTAGTATTAACTCTTTTCTTGAGTTGTATTGCCCTTTAAATTAAAAAAATTTATCATGTCCCGCTTGGGTAGGTACACAATTAAGATTAAACAAAATCAAATTTAAATGATAAAATAAATATAAAATGTGCTGAGAGGAAGACTTATTTAGGATTATAGGATATGATGTGTAATTCTATGCATGTAATGACCTCCTCACAGATTGTCTGATATTGTGTCTGACATTTTACATTTGAATTTCCATGGTAAACGAGTACATACATTTATAATGGTAGTGGTAATCCTATCACCACACTCACCAAATTTTCTATCAAGTACAGACTGCCTGGTAATGCAGAACATATTCAGAGAATATCTATTATATTAATACGGTAAGCTTCAACCCCCCAAATGTCTCCCACTCGAGATATCCTCACCCCGAGAATTCGGCGACTCCCCGACCGTCGGGATCGAAGGATATACGTTTTGCGGAGGACAATAAGGTATTCCCGAGTCGCTCCCGCCCCGTGGTCATCCTCCTCCAGATCGAAGAAAAGGGAAATTCAGCAATGCCTAAAGTTAAGGCGCCGAGCACTGACTAACGATTTATCGCCGTAAAATTATTTGTAAGAATATAAATTGGAGTAGATAAAACAAATAATATATTGAGAAACCATTTTAGATATAATACGTTGCAAATCTACCCAGGTTTTGATAAATATCAATATTTATATTACGCGGATGGTATGGTAATGATCGCTATTGCCGATTGGCATTGTGTTTGTAAGTGCATCGACGACAAAATGCGACAACTTCAATTTAGCTGCGGTTATACAATGCGCAATGGCTGTACAGCCGTGTATACACGTCGTGGAGTCATCTAATCACCACACCGAACCGTAGTTTATTTGCATAGCTCACTGACCTGCTGACCATCGTCTCTATTCGCCCTACCGTACACGATACTATAATTGCGCCAGTTTGTGGTAAGATGTATTAAGTAAGCCACGAAGCTAGCATGCAGTACCAGAAGAGACGCCGACGGGGTGGGGGTGGGTGGTGGGGGTAGAATGGACGGGGAGGTATCTGCTCATTTATTATGCAATGCATGTATAAACGGCTATCATCGGGTTTCTCAAGAATATAAAAAAGGAAACGCGGGAGAACTTAGTTTGGATATGAATTGTGTAGGGGACACGACGGGTTATGTTTCATGCAGGAAATTGAAGACACGGGGGAGGGGGGGGGGGGGGGGGGCAGCGGCGAAGCTAGCAAGAACACGAACATAGTGTACTGTATCTAATTTGATACAAGCGTAACAAATTATCGGGGGTGGGGGTAGAATGGATGGGGGAAATATCTGCTCATGTAGTATGCAAATGCATGTAGGCTATATACGGTTATACTATTCCTTTCAAGGGAATATACATGTATCATCGGGTTTCACAAAAATATGAACAAAGGTATATGCGGGAGAACTTAGTTTATATATGTGTAGGGGACACGACGGGTTATTTGTCATACAGGCAATTGGAGCCGCGGGGGGGGGGGGGGGGGGAGGGGGGAGGGGGAGGGGTGGAGCGGTGAAGCTACTTTATTAGCAAGAACACATACATAGTGTATTGTATCTATTTTAATACAAGCGGAACAAATTATGGATCATATGAAATATGGGGGATAACTGAATAACTTTGCGTGGATACTAAATCATCATGATTTTGTTATACATTGGCCGGATGTATCGTTGGACGGGGCCCCGACGGGTTGTGGGGGCGGGATTGAGTCGCCCGAGTCTATTTTGTCTTACTATTTAAATGATGACTGTGGGATATTTAGTAAAGTAAAGTGGTGTATGTCATCATCGTCTTTCTCTTACAAAAACCCGCGGATTTCCGCGGGTACAGCTAGTTCTTTTATGAATGATCAAAGATATAGGGTGAACATTCAGATCTTCCATGAAACAATAAAAATGACCCTCAAACTGTATGAATAAAAGAAAATTAACAATGTAATATTGTATACATTTTTTGGCTTGACAACACATTTTTTCTATTATTAAGCTCTCTGTAGGAATGCGCTCCAATTGTGGTAACGTAATAATAGTGTCTTTTATCCATTATTGTCTGTTAACACAAATGAATCCATCTGCCTCCATAGAATCATATTCACATTGAAGCATTATGTGCATTGTCTTCACAAAATAATTTATTTCAAGCATAAGGGCAATTCCACGAAAAATGTTACCCAAGGGTGTAAAAAATGAAATTCATGTGACAGCCTTGTTAACTACTGGATAGCTTTGAGGAAGGACCTTATTTTGATGACTAAATGAAGAAAGTTTGAAATTCAATGCAGAATATTTTATTCTTGACCACTGATCATGAAGTTGGAAAAGATTGTTATGCATTATACCCCCTAAAAATGTGACCTTACACCACAAAACGACCAATAAGTTGGGGAAAATGATTGTGCTAATTTTTACATGAATATAAAGTAGAAGTCAATACCTTTAAAATGGTATATAATTTTTCATATTTAGACTAAGCGAACCCTCTCAAAATGAGCAGCCAAGATTGGAAACATGGCTGAATCAGTCTTAAAGTTAGGGAGAAAACGGGCCGTTTCAAAGATCGGCGTCTATTCAAGCACTGTAATCTGATCATTTTTATTTGATTAAAAATCATGTTTAAACATGATTTCTGACGCTCAAAATTTCACAAAAGGTAGATTATGATACCCTCATTCAGGAAATACCAAATCCTGAATTTCATATTTTAAATTTTGTTTGGCTATATCAGCTTATAACAGACAAACTACCATGGCGACATAATGGTCATTTTGTGGTGTAAGGTCACAAATGATGAAATCTGCATGCATTGTTTGTAAAACAAAAATAAAATATATGGATCACTTCAGAACAAAAATTCTAGTTCTAATGTCTATTTTAGGCTTTGTTATAATACTATAAAAAGAAAAGGAATTTGTGTAAAATTCTCTACTTTTTGAAAACTGTCATTTGATAACATCTTGATTCTTACAACATTGATGTGTAATGTCCGTGACGTTTGAGACATAAAAGTTTTTGTAGAAGCATGAGTTTTAATTCAATTTAGTTCAAAATTCATTTTCAAAGCTAGAATGTGATATCATATAGTATATCAAGAGCATTGACAAAAATATTTGATGGTTTGTCCAGAAATGGCGTCACGGACATTACATACACAGTGAAGAGTATAAAAAAGCAGAGTTAAAAATGTTCATGCATTGTTTTCTCATGTATGTCTGATTTAATCAAAAAATAAATAAGCCGAAGAAACAGAGGGACTACTAGTTTCCTGGTTCAAGTTTTAATAAATTCCTTGCTCAATTTGAACATGCATGTCTCAGTAATCAATACAGATATGACTAGAACTTACTGGGAGAAGAAAAAGATGGTTAAAGCTCATGAAGTATGATAAAATTGCAAAAATGTTACTCTTAGTGCATGATTTTCCATGTGGAATGTCCATTTTTCAATTTTTTCTGCACAAAACAGCGTTGTACATGTACCTCATAAAAAAAAAAATTGTTTTAAATAGTTAAACATATGGTTAACAACGCATTTTCTTGAAATATTCAACATTTGAACATAAATTTGGTAAAAATTATTGCTATTATTTTTATAATAATATACATTTCGGAATATTAATTTTTTTCTCAAAACTGCTTGATTTATCAAATGTTCCATAAAAAAAGTTATATGTACAATAGAACAGTTTTTGAGGGTTATTTCTGGGTATAGAGAAAGTGGACAAAAGTGTAATGTCCATGACGTAACATTTTGTTGTCTAGATCACATATGTCTGGCCCGTTTCACAAAATCTAACTTGAATTCAATTTATCATTGCCTTGTCTATAACTTAGTACCTAAATATCTTATGTGAGGTCTCAAAACTCACAGACTTTTGCAAAGATGTTTATGGATGCAAAAAGGACATGTTCAAAATTAATGTCCGTGATGGAGCACATTTTGCTCAAATTACTCAAAAAACGAATCGGATAAATGTTCTGAAACTTTGTTTGCATACTCAGCCTGGCTATTGCTTTGTAATCAAAATCAAAGCTAGACATTAGCAAGAGGCATGAATTAGAAGTGGCATTGGCAAGACATGAAAATTATCTGATTTGTAATGTCCGTGACTACCCAGGACGAAATACCAATTGAAATTCTAATGGGTACCCATTGAATTCAATGGGTACCCATTGAAACCAATGGGTATCCATTGAAACCAATTGGGTATCCATTGAAACCAATGGGTACCCATTGAAGCCAATGGGTACCCATTGAAATTCTAATTGGTACCAATTGAAATTCTAATGGGTACCCATTGAAACCAATGGGTTGAAATTCTAATTGGTACCAATTGAAATTCTAATGGGTACCCATTGAATTCAATGGGTACCCATTGAAACCAATGGGTACCCATTGAAATTCTAATTGGTACCAATTGAATTCAATGGGTACCCATTGAATTCAATTGGTACCCATTGATTTCAATTTGCCAAATTGTTTCGATTTCCATATATGCAGCTCTTGAATTACCAATTGATTTCAATTGGTAATATAGTCAATGGGAATTTCACGCTGGGTATGGAATTGCCCATAATCAAATGCAGATATCTTCAAGAGAAGATAGAGTATTAGGTGTATTCATTCTTTACAATTATTCTTTACAGATCGAGGTTTAACAAAAAGGCATAATAACCACAATCAGACAATTATAGTGGTTGTCTGCATGACCATCCATTTTCCATTTCATAGCCAGTAGATTTTACATACCACATTCAAAGTTACTGTTATTCTCCACTCACATAATGCCAAGATTATCTAACCCAAACCGGGCCATACATGTAGCGATAGGCCTTCTCCAGGCAGGAACCCTAGCTGTCAAGGAAGTGGCAAGAAGAAGAGTGGATGTTTCTCCCAAAGCCATGATCGCAATCTTAGGGAGAAATTCAACAATATTGGCGAGGTACGAGACCTGCCAAGAAGTGGCCGACCTCGAGCGACCACTGTCAGAGAAGATCGTCTGGTTGTCAACAAGATTCGCAGAGGGAGAAAATTAAAAGGTGAGATAAATTAAAATTTTTATTTCTACAGTTAAATTAATATCAAGCTAACATTTGATATCAAAATGATAATTGTCATTTTGTGCAGTCTCCAAAATCTCCCCAAACCAACGGATTTCAGCCTAGACTGTCAGGGACCTCTGCACAATGCAGGACTTCGTGCCCGTTGCTCAAGACGATCCTGAACATCCAGCATCGACAACAGCGTCTTGCATGGGCAATACAGCATGTCCGATGGAACAGACAGCAGTGGCACCACGTCATGTGTGCCTTCGACACCTTGATAATAATGAACGGGATCGTGTGTGGCGGCGGAGAGGGGAGCAGCATGAAGAGTTCACCGCACAGTCAGTCACCGCATTTGGTGAAGGGAGCATCATGATGTGGGCGGGCATCAATCTCGTGAACAAGACGGCGATTGTCTAGCTTGATGGGAACTTGAATGATATCCTAGCTGCGTCCCCATGTTCTGCCGTTTGCTGCTGCCCATGGCCATGGGTTCATCTTCATGGATGATAATGCCCGTCCACACAGACAGAGGGAGGTGAACGCTTTCCTGTAGAGCAGGGTATCAAGAGAATGGCGTGGCCAGCAAACTCTCCGGACCTGAATCCCATATAACATCTATGGGATCAGCTTTAGCAGTCTGTCTACGCCCCGGGTCAATGGTGACACCACGCTCGCTGATCTGTCATTGATCGTCCAGGAGGAGTAGGCAGCCATCCCGCAGCAACGTGTGACCAGGCTGATAAACAGCATGAGGAGAAGGTGTCAGGCCGTCATCGACAGTCATGGTGACAGTGAACAGTCTACCAAAGATGTTATGACTAAAATTTCTGATTTTTTCTATGTTCTCTTTTAAATATTTCTCTGTTATGCAAGCATGACGATCTTTAAGTTAAGTGTACTTTCATAAACAAATGGAGAAAGTAACTCACAACTGATGTTAACTGTTTCTCGTTGTTATTTTCTTACAGTGTTCAGTTAATGCCATAACATTGGGCCGTATGCATAAACAGTAGCAATTGCTTATAAGCAAAATTTTGCTTAAAGGGTACCACCACCCAAAAAATTATATTCTTATTAAAGAAAGGTAACATCTTTAGTATTCCATTCCATCAACAATTTCACAAAAATATGTTTCCAGACAAAAAAAAATATAATTGGAAACGCATCACCATTCTAAAGCATGCGTTCATGCGGTCTGAATTACGCAGCCTGCTATGTGTGCGGTGAATTGCAACGTGTGCAGAGCGAACGAATCACCCGGGAATCTATTGTTTACAAACGTGCGCGTGAATAGCATTGGCGCACTCGCAAATGGTTGGCCCGTATGGAACCAGGAAATAGCAGTGGTTCCGTAAGTGGTGGAAATTAATTGCTTTGTTTATGAATTACACAACCCTTTGCAAAATGTTGGGTATCTATTTGATATCACAAAACGGTACCAAAACATATAATAATGTGTTGTTCTTTGCCTGGTGGTCCCCTTTAAAGCACAAGCAAGAGCTTGGCAAGCAAAAGATCAAGTTCAAGCAATTGCTTAAACTCATATGGATAAACTTTTGTTTGTGCTGAAACCTTTTGCTTACACTGCCTAAGCAATTGCTTACGTGTTGAACAAAGCATGACAACAAAGGGTATTCGTACTTTTGTAGTGTATGCAAACGTCGTGTAGTCCCTTGCATAGCTTGCCCTGGTCGTGCCCGACCTGGCAACAGTATTTTTTTCTTACGCAAATAGCTTCTTAGGGTCAAATTATCATATGAAAATTTTGAATGAAGAATAAAAGAGGCACTTGCATGCACAGACAAAAGGACAACGTAGTTTAATACAACACTGCAGCAAGTTAGAGGCTGGTTGTGTTTTGATTTCATGTGACAGAAGTGACGAGCGAAAACATGGCGTCTGATTGTGAGGAAGGACATTTGCATTCAGGTGATCAGGATCTGACATGGATATAAATGCCTAAAATAACAGCCATTTGGTTAAATATGAACTAACAAAATAACCTCTGGCATCAGGAGCTCTAAATCATCCTGAAACGGTTTAGAAACGTATCCTAAATTGTGAATGTCCTGAGTAAGCAAGAGCTCAAGCTGGTATGGAGGTGCTTGAACAAACGCAAGCAAATGCTTATCAAGACAAGTAAAAGGTTCGTTTCATGCATACGGTTTTAAGCAATTGCTTGTTTGGTTAATAGCAATTGCTTACGAGCAGTAAGCAATTGCTTGTGCTTGTATTAAGCAAAAGCTTTTGCTTGCAAGCAATTGCTCGTTTTTATGCATACCGATTCAAGCAAAAGGCTAGCACAAGCAATTGCTATTTTTATGCATATGGCCCAATGACTTAAATGCACCTTTTTTTCCAATTTAAGATCATTCGATTATGAAAATTCAAACACAAATCCAGACAAAAAATAACTTTCTTATTACATGCGTGGAGATACGAAATACGCTGAAATTATAAATTAGTCTTTCTCTCAGCCTATTTGATATTGAATTAATGATTTAAATTCCTTCTTTTATCTTAATTCTGTACCTACTCAAGCGTGACATGATGAAAAATGTTTATTTAACAGAATAATACACATTCAGCAAGATATAAGTGACATTCACTTTTCATTTACCTGAAATAATGCCATCATTTTCATGCAGTTGAATATCCCCATTTTGCCTTTAAAATTGTGTTCACTCAACCATGCAATATAAATCACAATATCAGAATAGGTTTAAGAAAGTAACGGATATGATGATAAACATACAGTGCTAAAATCGCATATAAACAGTCAATTTTAGCATTTCTTGCTTCATCTTTAAAGTGTGCTCACTCAACCATGACACGACAAGTACCTCTTATGTTCACATAACATGTGATGATACATGTTGGTAACAATATTTGATGTCAATATATTAAATAAACTGAATTAGATTTTGCAATTTCAGGAGGGTTGAACATAGCAATTTTTCCCCTAAAATTGTGCTCAGCCAACCGTGAAAAAACGTGAAAAGTGTCAGAATAGGTTTGAGGTGGTCAAACGATGGATACTAAAACAACAACAACACTTAAAAATACAACAGAAACAGAATTTGCATGCCCCCAAAAATGACTCGTGTGACTTTTGAAAAGTGACAATTGTGCATTTAATGTGTGCTCACTCATGCATGACCCAACGGACCAATTTCATTTCCACACAGAAGTTAGTCAATAACTTTTTCGTTAAAAAGTAACACTATTTAGATTAGGGGAGGGGGGGAATTACTTTTGTGGTTTGGTTTATTATGAACATACATTGTATAATTAAAATTAAATCAAACATGTTAAATGTGATAGTATTGAAAGTTACGTTTTAAGGAATAGATTAACAAAGTCGATGGAATGATCATTGGAGCCCTTAAAAGTAAAACACAAGATATTGTAGAATGTATATATATCTATGATGATGTAACTATGAAACATAAAATAGCACTCACCACATCTGTCCCATTAGTGCTGTTTTGAACCGTGTGAAATGTCACACCATCCATGCTGTATGTGACCTTGTAGCTCGTCACCCATTGGGGGGCATCCTGCCGTCCTTGAGTTGCTAAGGCAACGACTTCGTAGGTAGAACCGAGAAAAACCTGAACAGAGAAGGCAATCGTAATGTTTCTTTAAGTTGATTTTGTTGTATACGATTAAAATGGAATCGCCTCGGTTTGACTTTTTGTTCACATAACATTTCTAATTCAATTGACAAATCCTCTGCTGATTATCATGTTGGTATTTACACATTTGTAAGTCATAGCACCTGTGTAAAATTGATATGCATGTGTGTCCTTCAGCAAAACACTTTATTTACACTTGCTGCTCTCAACCCAAGTGTAGTAAGTGGGTACTTAGCGGGAATGTATTCCTTCAAATACTTGAGCACTTGAATGACACAGCTAAAGCCAAGTTAATAATGCTCCGAGCTGTTCGAGACATAAAGAGGACCACAAGGCCTAACAAAAATATTAAAGAAAACACACATAATCATATGTTTTGGAACAGTTTGCAAAGGGTTGTGTTATTCGTACACAATGCGTTTTATCCACTACTTATGCAACCATTAAGGCCTAATGGTTCCGTACACATACGTTAGGACACAACAGAACGTAGACCAATGAACACGTGTTGTAGTATGGTGATGCTTTTTTTTTAATTATACATTTTTTTTCTAGAAACAATATTTTCTGAGCTTTTTAGCAGCATCGACTACTAATTATGTTACCTTCTTTTTAAAAGAATATTACTTTTTATAAAAATAATAATCTTATGATTGGAAGTTATCATTTTCAGTAGTCTATTCCACCAACACATTCAGACACATATTATTGCAAAACGAATCACCATACTAAAGCATGTGTTCATTGGTCTGCAGACAAAGACTACCATTTGTCTTGGACAAACGCATCGTCCGTGATTCTAGTGTCTCCTACCATTCGCCTGAATAGAACTGGCTTACTCGCACATGTTCGGCGCATACATAACCATGAGACATTTTGGGTTCCATAAGTTTAGTGGTGGTAGTATAATGTATAACTTGAAAATTACACAACTGTGTTGGGCATCCACTTAACAACATTATTAGCATATATTTGTAGGTGTTGTTCTTTGCCTGGTGCTCCTCTTTAACTGTCCTAAAGCGCCATATTACAAAATGGACAATTATTTGTATTATTAGTATCTTGAATAAATAAACTTATGCGAAGAATGGAATTTCCAACATGTTAAATTAATACACATTTCCACCACTAGAACAACAAAATGCGGCCTAAATTGATATGCCGTGTAGAAGTTAATCAAACAAGATTTAAAGAAATGTATTATACCTACATTGAATATAGACATAATTACTTGAACTGTTCACCTTATAATTCAAAATTGCGATAATTATTATAAAAATACATGTCGATGCTACTGTAGCATCTACTGCAGAAATTATGTGTAGGTATAGGACATTTTTAATTGTCTTATTTACAAGTATCATGCATAACAATTATTCTACAATTGTTTACACATATGGTACATGTTTCCTTTCAATGCGTATTTGAATAAGTATACATAATCTTTACCTGGATCCACTGGTTAGCGTCACTAGTGCCTGCGACCCAGGCTCCAAAATCGCCATTAGAAGCAGCCACATTTAACCGTCCCCACCTGGCAGCTACCGTATATGCCCCATAAAACACGCTCGACGCGGTCAGACTCGAATCAGGGATGGCGTAAGACTCAAGTCCAAGTGGAAAACCTATTTAAAAACACACCACAAGATATCAAGTTGTTTTTATAAGCGCACAAATCGTAGCAAAAAAGAATTAAACATCAATACATCAAACTTAATAATATTTAAGCCATGTGTCACTCTACTACAAAAAAAAATAATAATCATTTGCTGTCTTATGTGTGGCTTCAAAATCCTATTATCAATACATATACCGTAGAGAGCGTAATATATTGCACATCAATTCATACATAATTTTATCTGAACGTCAGTGATTTATATTTGCCTGAATAATGCTATAAAAAATGCAATATGCTACATGTAATTGCTTCAATACTCATAGCCATTATTGTGTAAGCTTGATTTAAATGGTCCCCTGTGGTTTTTCATATCAAATCAAACAAATTTGACATTTGACCTTATAAATGTTTTATTTAAACAAACCTCGTTTACAAATTTGAAATGTATTGGTTAAAAAAAAAAAATCATTTCTTGAATTGATTACAATATAGAGAGAACAAATCTAAATAGCAAAGAATAGATGGTAAAAAAAATAGTGTCATAGTTATATTAGTAAAAGGAAATCAACCAGGCATGAACGAACCACTGGATATGCAAGTGAGTTGGATCGATTCTGACAAAGTTACTCGATACAGAATCATAGAGTTAATATGCCAAAACCGTTAAAGGGGATAGAGGGGTTTTGGTCAAACTGAATTTTAGTAACCCAAACCTGCACCATAACATTTCAAAGTAATAGTTATTACTCCACCATGCTCGAAAGTATTAACAATCTGTGTTCTTTTAACACAATTTTACAAAATGTGGCTGTTCAAAATTAAGGCACATGTTTGCCTAAATACAATTAATATGTAAAATAGACGATTGTTATTGTTTTGATATTGGGACCCGTAATGAATGGATTAATTTTTTTGGTGAGTAAAATAAAACGTCACCCCTATTCTGAATGCGGCTTTGCCTACATATGTTAAACTTCATCTGTATTGATATAAACATGGTAACGAAAGTAAGGATAATAAAGTAAACTGACAAAGGTTGGATCAAATGTGCCTTTCTGTGATCAGATATGTCCACTGAGTAATATGTGACAATTCCTTGTTAAATGATTTTTGTTTAATCACTTCATTGAATATGTAAATATCAACAAAGGAAAAGAAACAAAAGAATAGGCCCAGGTCATACCTTAACAAAAGGATATGCAAGGTAGTAAAATTATACACATAACAGAGAATTACAATGCAATATGGATACGTATTTAATACAAACGGCTTAGTCAGGAGTCTGTTATCATTCAAAAAGCAGCCGTTAAAACACAAGAGGGCGCTCTCTAAAATCATGTTGTTTTAAAATACTTCTTTTGAGTCACTTCTTATGAAAAATTGTTACTGTGATATTTTGTTTACCAATTTATTCAATAGAGAGATCATCAACAGCTATTTGAAAACCGCTTCCATATTTAAAAAAAATATGTTAACGTATTATATTAATATTTTTCTTTAATTTTCGAATAAATGTAGGTCCCACATTTATTCCAATCGGATATATTTATTGATATTTATGCCGTTTCTGAATCGCTTTTTTTTTTCTCGATCAAATACAATTTTTTTAATCTTTAAAATCATGTGCTCTTACAAATATTACACTTGTTTTTTCATTACCTCACAGATGAGGGATCCGCTAGAGATCTTAGCAGGTTTTGTGGATTTTGTGATGGTTTTATAATATAGATCTGTTTTATAGTATTGTTCAATACAGAAAATGCACACTGCCAAAATTGGGCCAGAATATCACAGCCTGGAGTGTCGAATTTGAAAGAGCATTCAATTTAAATGACAGAATAAACTTTATTTGATCAAAATCAATTCAGAAACAGCTGAAATATCAATAAATATATTAGAATAAATAAAATTTATTTTTGTCAGTATAAGTATATGGTACATTATTTTGAAATTTTGACCCTCAAAGTGTTTAGACTTTTAAACAAAGACTAATGGTTTTAACTTGTTGATGAATTTTCCAAAGTTGTATAATTCACAAATATTTAAAGGGATATATGCTAACAAATATCATTATTAATCCTGTATTTGAATGCGATGTGATTTATACAACTTTGGAAAAGTCATCAACAAGTTAGAACCATTAATTTTGTTTTAAATATATAAATCTACACTACACAGTTCGAGGGTCAAAATGTCAAAATACCATATACACTGACAAATATCAATTGTATCACCTAATGATGAGTTTGAGTAATGAGTATTCACCTGTATAGATGTTGCAGATGTCACCGGTCCATCCAGGATCGCAGTCACAGGAGAAACTGTTCTGGCCATCGGTACAGTTCCCGTGTTCACAGGGGTTGCTAGCACATTCATTGACATCTATGAATACAATATGATAACAATATATCATATTATAGTATATTATTTAGTATATAGTATATATTATTCACACAATATTGACTGGCCTTGAGTGGTATATCAGAAATATAGCATTCACTAGGATCATATTGCATGAGTCGAAGACGAATGGTCCTCATATATCACGAAAGAACACTCAAGTCAATATTATTATTATACATATTCAGAGGAAAAAAGAGGAAATGAACAAAAACGTAAGTCTTCATCCGCCTTGTGTATTGAAGAAGACTAATACATTGAATCTCAAATTATTAGCACCATTTTCGCCCATAATGGATCATTTGTACGTATTTTAGCAGAGATGCATAAACCTATTCATACATGAACGTCATATTTAGATACAGGCAAATCCATTCATACGTCATTAATAAACGCACGTATACATTTGCACACTCACATGCTGGATTTAGCGTGCCTACGCCCATCGATATGGATAATGATCATTCAGCTCAACGGACGGGTAATATATTGCACTGCAAATCCACATTTGTAGAGTTGCAGAATACACATTACGATAGTAATATCATAACAATAATGCCCGCTATGAAAGACAAACCCGATGGGCCGGTGACTTCTGTAACATCAGTACAGAAGAACAGTAATTTCCCAAACCAATTGTTAGGTGATACAATTTATATTAAAGTATTATTGATATTATTTATAAGTAAATTGTATAAGTAAATTGTATTTTGGAAAAATTATTTCGGGATATAAGAAATATTATTAAACAAATATATTTTCTTGTTCAAAAGAGTATATTTTTAATATATTTTTAATATATTATTTTACTATAGATGTTATTTTGAGTAGGGTGTGCTTGCCTTTAGTTAAAAATGAACTCATGTTTGATGAATTTAATCTCCCTTTTTATTCAATATTTGAAAGCCTGTTCATTTCTTTTTATAACATTTTGCCCCATAGTACATGTATATCTCAATAATATAATTTTGGAGCAAAATTATGCTCATACTAGGTTACCTAAAATGGTCAAGACATTTATTATCTTTCCTATAGCCTGACTGTGGGCTGGTTGAAATTTCAAATTTTTCTTTTTACTTGATGCTTAAAATAATTTTGCTCCCAAGACTCATTATTGAAAAAAATAGACAACTGTATACGCCAATATTTTCGCGAATAAGAGGGTAACAGACATTTTCATGTGTTGTTAATTACGCGATCGGCATGTCACACCAACTTCAATATCCCCATTTTCAGCTAACTTCTCGAGCGTTCAAGCTTTGGCAGAAATTTACCGATATTCAGCGCAGTATTTTCATTGTTTTGGGGCTCATTTTTATTCTGTTCAGCTTTCAAATGCCATGCAATCATGTAAATACATGTAGATGGAAGATGGCAACCTTCTTGCGGTCCACCCTGTTTGGAAATCTTCCTTACTAATGCCATCAACCAGACATGCACAACCAACAACCTAGTGTATCATCGATGACTTCTCCAAGTCAACCTATGAATGGCCCTTCTCAGGGCAAAACGTCTCGTAATGGCTCTTATCAAGGCCAACCATCTCGCATAATAGGGACATCTCTCCGCATATACCAAGTTAATGCGGAAGGTATGTCACGTGCAAAAAGTGACTAGATCAGCAAAGGATCTTGACAGCGACGTTATCCTTCTTCAAGAAACCCATATCCGTGATGAAACGTGTGCATTTTTATCTTTGCGTCTACGGCTTCAAGCTCATTGTGGCCGTGCATCACGCCAAGTATGGAGTTGCTACCTACATGTACCTAAGACATGACCTGACAGGCTGTTGTGTCCTTATAAAGGAATCTTCCAATAATGACATCTTCACTGCTACCGTGAAACAATCACAAACATATACAAACCACCAAAAACGAACTGGCCCTCTCCTGCACTACAAACCCACACCCACTCTGAAGTCCATGCTGGAGATTTCAACAGTCACAACTCATACTGGGGCTATGCCATAGATGACGAGAATGGAGAGCAACTAGAGATGGGAACTCTCCACTCGAGCAGACAGACAAGGGATTACAATCTGGATCTCTGCTTTTTGTCCAAAACCAACAATGGCCATCCACTACATGCATCTCGCAAGATACTTCCTCTCTTCCCTCATAGTCAACATCGGCCCCAAAAGCTACACATCCTTCTGCAATATCCTCAAGAACACTGCCAAGAAACACATATCTCGTGGCTTTCATAAAGTCTACACACCTTGCTGGCTGCCAGAATCAGAAGAGCTCCTCAAGGCACCGGAATAACTGTTTTCTGTTTATAGAAAGATAAGTAAACCTGTTCCCATTCAGAACTGATTGATTTTGCTATAACACGTATTTGCTCTAGTTCCTAGCCTGAGAATTTTCTGGACCAGTCCTGAATGGGTTAATGTAACCAAGCTTTATGGAAATACCTGTTTGGCAATGTGTTCCTGCATATCCTGCAGCACATGTACAGTTGTTTCCATTCAACAGATCTGTACAGGTAGCTCCATTCTGACAGGGGGATGAGATGCATTCATCGATATCTGTGGATTCAGACATGTAGTGTGAGATTAGTCAATGGAAATTGTGTATAATTTGGGATCAAAGGCAAACGTGTATTAACATACATCATACTGCGTGTTAAATACCACTCTTGGCACTTGATGTGTAAAAAGCATGAGACTCAGTGCACTATAAAGTAGCACCTGCTTGAATGCTCCCCAGGGAGTGGAGAGAGTGCAGAAGTGTATCCAATGGCCGAGTTATAAATAATAATATTAGACGCAGGTCCCTCTTTAACTCAATTTTGAATTATATATAAGTGAAGTTGACCTTTGCCCTCATGAACCAACATTTTATTAGTTTATTAGCCCCCCAAAATTCAAATTATAGGTACCAAGTTTGATGGTTATTTGTCAACTGATTCTTGAGATAATTTTACAAAAAGAGTCCTGTGACCTTGACCTTTGACCTCATGACCCCAAAATCTAATGACTACAAATGCTCCCTAAGATACATTCAGGTACCAAGTTGGATCTGGGCAGAATCTATCAAGCGGTTCTTGAGATAACGCGGTCACAAGCTATTTTTGCATATATAATGAGCCCTGTGACCTTTGACCTCATGACCCAAAAATCGAATCAGTTCATTAGCACTCCAAGATACATACATGAAACAAGTTTGGTTAGAATCCGCATTGGTTCTTGAGATAACCGGATCATGAGCTATTTTGGTAAATATAATGAGCCCTGCGACCTTTGACCTTTAACCTCATGACCCCAAATTCTAATCAATTCATTGGCACTCCAAGATACATACATGTACCAAATTTGGTGAGAATCCGTCAATCGGTTCTTGAGATACCGCGATTTATATATATCAAGCCCAAATTAACATACACAGAATTAATTCTGTTAAAGGGGACCACCAGGCAAAGAACAACACATTATTATATGTTTTGGTACCGTTTTGTGATATCAAATAGATACCCAACATTTTGCAAAGGGTTGGGTAATTCATAAACCTTTGACCTCATGACCCCACAATCTAATGACTACAGATGCTCCCTAAGATACATTCAGGTACCAAGTTGGATTGAAATCTGACATTCAGATCTTGAGATTTCCAATTACAAGCTATTTTTGCATATATAATGATCCCTGTGACCTTTGACCTTATGACCCAACAATCTAATAAGTTCATTGGCACTCCAAGATACATACAGTACATGTACCAAGTTTGGTGAGAATCCGTCAATCGGTTCTTGAGATAACGCGCTCACGAGAATGGGACGTACGGACGTACGGACGGACGGACGGACGGACGGACGGACAACCCAAAAACATAATGCCTCCGGCTACTTTGTTGCAGAGGCATAAAAATAGTACAAATACAAAATTTGTGTTCAATAAAGCACAGAAAATGTCAAATCACCCGTTTCGCAATGAATTCCCTCCCAGCCAGACACGCACGTGCAGGTATATGAGTTTGTGCCGTCAACACAGGTCCCTCCATTTTGGCACGGGGAAGAGGCACAATCATCAATAACTGGAGTTGGGAACAAAACATAGAACAACACAAACTTCTCAATAGTGTTAAAAACAAAATATATTTTATCGAAATTAAAGGCCTTTTTGCTCATACAATTAATACATATATCAGGAACATCATGTGTTATGAGAACAATATTTTCAACTGATAACCACATTTTAAAGGGACCTTGTAAGTTTGTGGACTGGCAAAATGCAAACTGGCTAATGGTTGATAAAATTGGTATTTCTGCGACATGATTATGTCAGCTGAGTGATGTGCAAAACTTCTATTGCACAGTAATGTTCACTGCCTCATTGCAATGTCTTTTAACACATTTTCAATTATCCAGTAGATTATTATAACTCGAAATTCTACATTTCTTTTTAACGGAAGGGAAATTTGGAAAACCGAGAGCTGTTCCATGCTTCGAGTCACAATAACAGTAAATGAGGTTTGTGACAACTGCTGGAGTTCCAAGTAAGTGTTGAGATATTAATTTGTTTGACAATGTTACTATCCCTTGAAACCCTGGGTATAGTAACATTATGAAAATCCACAAAACTCACTAGGAAGTTAAGCGGATCTCACATATATTGCATCTTTCGAATTTCCTATCCGTTCATATCCATTAAAGACATTGTTTTCTTTACCATGGACTTTTCACTCGTCACTCAGTGGACAAATTTGATTACAACAAACAAACACATAATTGTATCAGCACTTCGTCATTTGTGTACATAAAAGTCAATAAAAGTCACTCGATCCCTCTGATAAAAATTGAGCATTGACGTCGGGGGTGTCTCATCACGAGAGGAGCACTTGCCTCTCATGTAAGACAATATATAGGGAAATGAAATGTGACATACACAGGCATTTGACGCCAGCATCGTCCTTGTGCTCGCGATTAGTTATATCGACGAGAATGTCACCATCACAGGCATCAAGCTGACTCTCCGTGTTATTGCAACTCAGCCCATTCATCCAGATAGTACCACTGCCTTCCCCGAATGCTGCGTCATTAAACTTTGCTATCATGCCTTCGAAACCAAGTTGCCGACATGCAGCCTTCGCTGCATTGTCGTCCCATCCTTCGTCGCTCACCGTCCCCCATTGCCCACTATCCCATGAATTAATACTTGCACTTGTATTGTTACACTAACATGAGAACAATATGTCTATGCCAAATGTTATAATGTATATTCCTACAGTATACATCAAATATACATTACATTTATATTATGCAACTTGCACACCCCATATGTGCATTTTGTGTGAAAAAGTTAAACAGGTTTGTCATCACTACAGAAGGGGTTAATGAGAAGTTTCAACATACACGAGCATTCCACACCAGCATCTCTACTATGCGCGCAGGAACTGATGACAAACGTTGCTTGTGGACAGTTCATCAGATGACTCTCTGCGCTACCACAGCTGGGATTCTGAAGCCAGATTGTCCCGGTGCCTTCTCCAAAGTAGGCACCATTCCGGTTGGTTATTTTGTCCTCAAAGCCGAGCTGTCTGCATACAACCTGTGCCTCATCACTGCTCCACCAATCGTCACAGATTGTGCTCCAAGTGCCATCGTACCAGATCTCCACTCGTCCCTCATGAAACCCAGCACCGTTCACCAGGCGCAAGTCACCTGAGCACAAAAAGAACAAAACTTGATGAGCCAGAATTTTTTTCAAGGGTGGTATTAAAAAAATACTTACATATCCTAGGGTAAATATGAGATTGTTATTATCAACATTGTTTTAACTTGTTATTTTTCTTATATTTCTTTTAAATTTACACAGAGAGCACAATATTTGTAAAGTAAAACCTGAATAAAAACACACAAATAAGGAAATAAAACAAAAACAGTTTCTATGTGAGTGAAATAATTATCAGGGTGAATTTCCTGAGCACTGCTTAATTCAAATTCCATTCAAGTGAGATCTGCATAATAATTTAACATAAAAACAATTTATAAACTAATCATAGGTACCATACACGTGTTGACACTTGCTCACTTCTTTGATTGAATGACAACACAGCTAAAAGTTGACATTTTCATGGACTGATTTATGCAATAATCGAACGCCCCAATACTTGTTTACATAATATTTTGAAGACACTGGTCATTGGGATGAAATTATACGATTTTAAGCGCCATGAAAATTGGCCTTTTCTATGCCTGTGTCCGCTCAGTTAGGCTCGCCATTGACTTTGTACATGTGTGACCTCTCTCGCGTTTTCTGTTGATTACGTGCAAAGCCAATTACTGAGCGGTATCCAGGATACATAGCAACTACGCAAGCCTCCCTTAAGTTCATTCGTTATCCCGTTTCCGGGATTATTTGTTATAAACGATACTTACTATTGTCGTGCTAAGATCCTCAGCTACCACGCTGTGATTCTTTTCCGCCTCTAAAATCAATAGGTGATATTTCCGACACAAATCAGAAGATGGTCTAAAAAAGTGACGCAAATTTCTAAAAACAAGATATCTGCGAGCTACATTCATCTTGGTGCAAAGAACTGTCTTTTTTCCCCTTTAAATTTAACGTAATGACTTGAACTTTTGGGGTTGCATTCCGAAAATAGAAAACATCGCGCATACGCTTGCACCGCGCGCGTACTGCGCGCAGTATTAAAGGAAGTAGGTCACTTTTCAGGGGTGAATGTTGTGCATAATCTGCCTCGGGATGGGAGAAAAGGGCGCGCGATGGTACATGTATATTTATACAAAACTTTAAAATATTAATGTACAGGCATCTACATTCATTTTTCATTTTGCACCATAGCATTAATACTGAGGAGATTTAAAATGTATTAACAGGAAATGCTTGCGTATATCAGGGGTACACTCGCACAAATATGCTTGAACAAGATCGTGACATTTGCACATAACACTCTTCCCATGAAAGTGGCATTGATATTTGCTACACAATATGACCCTTTGTAGTCAGGGGTACACTCGCACGAATATGCTCCTACAAGATCATGACATTTGTACAATACCTTCTTCCCAAGTAGCATTGATATTGGATTCACAGTATGGGCCTTTGTAGTCAGGGGTACAATCGCACGAAAATGCTCCCACAAGATCATGACAAGTCCCTCCATGCAGGCAGGGTGATGTGGCGCAATTATCAACATCTGCACATTTCAAAAGAACAGAAAGTTAATTGAAAGAACTTGGTTACTTTATTGTCATGTGCAAAACATTAGTCACATGCTGCTTGTACTTGATATTTACACATCTCATATTACATTTTCTTTGGTTAAAGGGAACCTTCTTCTTTAATCTACTGGCTGTATACCCAGATGGTGTCGCAGGAAAGAATATCACATCAGAAGCTTCTCTGCTGACCGCTGTGGAATGCCCCAGCCAGAGGTTAATTCATGGTTCTAACACCAAAAAATAAGTGTTTAATAAATGAACGATAATAGTTTTAGTAGTCCATTCCACCAAAAAATTCTGAAAAATAGGTTTCCATATAAATGTTATAATTCAAAAACTCATCATCATACTGAATTATGTGTTCACGGGTCTGCAAACGAAGACTAGTTCTATAATTATGCATTCTATCCGTTCTATTGTCTCCAAATGTACGGGTAATTATAATTCACCCACTCGCAAACATTTGTCGCTTCATAACTTAAGGCCCTGTTAAGTTCCGTAAGTTTGGGTGATT
This sequence comes from Echinarachnius parma, assembly GCA_037951105.1. Lineage (NCBI taxonomy): Eukaryota > Metazoa > Echinodermata > Echinoidea > Clypeasteroida > Echinarachniidae > Echinarachnius > Echinarachnius parma. The sequence continues at coordinate 119,119 of JBAMJV010008904.1, read as the reverse complement.
AAAGGGATAGTACAGTGTTGGTTTAGAATGTGCTTCAGGAAATAATCAATTTGTGAGGTAATGAACAACTAAGTGTAATACTTGGAAGAACACTTTATTTTAAAGATAAAACAAACTTTATTTGATCAAAAAACGGTTGAGAAACAGCTGAAATATCAATAAATCTTTCTAATTGGAATAAATGAGGACTTAAGAAACAAATGTATATATTGCCTACACTTTTTCAAAAAATTACCGGTACCTTCATGTAAGAAGTTTTTAATATTTGTAAGTTTTTCTACCTTTCAGGCATGGTGTAGTTATAAGTATTAGTTTGTGATGATATGGTGCAAGTTTGGGTTACTTTATACAGCCTTGGAAAAAATTATTAGACCAAGCACTTTTTGCTAAATTTGTTAGATTGTTTACCCTATTTTGTCACTTTAATTGCATTTTAAGGAAACAAAACTTCATAAATTATCAAAGAGTGTATAATCGATGGAATCGTGAATGCTTACAACTGATTTGATGTCTTGAATGTGAAGAAAACATGAATTTTATGAATATTTGCGTGGATTTTTGCCATAAAAATGTATGGCTTTTACACACGTTTTCAATGCATAGTGGAACATGTTATGATATTTTTTTCTGTAAGTAGTACTTATATCATAGAAATGTCTTTCCATTCTTTGTGGGACTTGATAATGAGTAAATTAATTCTTGTTTAGAGCTGCCAAGTGACAGTCGAATGCTCTTATCGAAGAAGTAAGACCAGGTGAAGATAGCCTCTATCCTGGTATACTGCTAAAGCACAGGCAGTTATTTTTGTGTCGGGGGGCACGTTGAGGACTGGTCCCGAAATATTTCGTTCTTGAGTCTATGAAGAATGCGTGTTATACCAAAATCAATTCGTCCTCAACGGGTTAATGTTGAATGTAGCATTCATCAACATCATTTTCTCACATAAAAATAGTGGTTTTAGTACACAAATTGCACATTTATTGAGCAGTAACACTGGTGCTCATAAATATTCAGAATATGAATATTCATGAATATTCATGAGCACCAATACTCACTAAATATAATGCAATTTCCTAAATTTACTAACAACTATTTTTAATTATGAGCAAAATTAATAACCACTGGTTAGAAAATTGCATATTTGATTAGTACTGCTGCTCACGAATGTATGAATATTCATTAGCAGCAGTATTACTGCTCAATAAACTTGCAATTTTTACATCTGTAACCAATATTTTTTGTGTGAGAAAAAGGTATATATTGCTGAATGCTGCAACTGACAGCAAGCTCTTGTCATGCCCTAAACCATGTGTTAAATACACATTCAACATGACTACCATAAAGGTGTTGCCACTCGCTCACTTCTTTGATTGAATGACAACACAGCTAAAAGTTGACATTTTCATGGACTGATTTATGCAATAATCGAACGCCCCAATACTTGTTTACATAATATTTTGAAGGCACTGGTCATTGGGATGAAATTATACGATTTTAAGAGCCACGAAAAGTGGCCTTTTCTATGCCTGTGTCCGCTCGGTTAGGCTCGCATTGACTTTGTACATGTGTGACCTCTCTTGCGTTTTCTGTCGATTACGTGCAAAGTCAATACTGAGCGGATACCAGGATACATAGCAATTACGCAAGCCTCCCTCAAAATCATTAGTTGTCCCGTTTCTGGGATTATTTGTTATTTTTTTTGAGCTACCACGCCGTGATTCCATTCCGCCTCTAAAATCAATAGGTGATATTTCCGACACAAATCAGAAGATGGTCTAAAAAAGTGACGCAAATTTCTAAAAACAAGATATCCGCGAGCTACATTCATCTTGGTGCAAAGAACTGTCTTTTTTCCCCTTTAAATTTAACGTAATGACTTTTAATGAACTTTTGGGATTGCATTCCGAAAATAGGAAACATCGCGCATACGCTTGCACAGCGCGCGTACTGCGCGCAGTAAGGAAGTAGGTAACTTTTCAGGGGTGAATGTTGTGCATAATCTGCCTCGGGATGGGAGAAAAGGGCGATGATGATTTGTAAAAAAACTGATTTGTAAAAGAGGGACAGTCCTTTTAAAGGACAATGAAAGTTATGAAACCCAAGCAAAATGCATAGTGGAACATGTTATGATATTTTTTTCTGTAAGTAGTACTTATATCATAGAAATGTCTTTCCATTCTTTGTGGGACTTGTTTATGAGTAAATTAATTCTTGTTTAGAGCTGCCAAGTGACAGTCGAATGCTCTTATCGAAGAAGTAAGACCAGGTGAAGATAGCCTCTATCCTGGTATACTGCTAAAGCACAGGCAGTTAGCATCCAAATATTATTTGCAGAACTCCAACAGAGTTTAATGCCAATTGGCAACTCTCACCAAGAATCAAAGTGCTAATACAAGTCACACTAGAAGCTGGAGAAACCTTTTTATTGTATAATCACAACTTACAGAAGAAAAAAATCCATACAATTTGGATAAAATTCACGTTTTTAATAAAAATTCAAGGCAGAAAACATGTTAGGTGTCACTAACACCATTGACTATACCCCTTTTGGTATGTCATGAACTAATTTTTCTTCAAAATATCAGACAAAATAACATCAAACTTCGAAAAAAATTGATCAAAAAGTGCTTGGTCTAATAATTTTTTCCAAGGCTGTATATTCAGTTTTACCAGAACTGTACTATCCTTTTTTTGTTGTAATTGCTTATAAATTACACAACCCTTTGCAAGATGTTGGACATCTTTGTAAAATCAAATAACAGTTAAAAAATAAGCCAGGGTTGTTCTTTGAGTGGTCACTATCAATTGTGATTCAATCAGATTTGTGATGTAACTGCGTGATTTGTCAGAACACAGAAGAAGTAACATTTTTACAATGTTTTTTTTTTTTTTACAATGACTTTTATTATCCCTTTAGAACTAGCACTTGGGATCCCTCGGCTAGGGTTCTCAGAATATGAGGTTATACCAAAATAAAACTGTCTCTTTCATGATATTTTATTCCTTTTCACTGTATAAGCTAACATTACCTTCAAGGTTAGCCCTAAAATAAAGCATTGATCAGATACTGATTTAATTATAAAAACATGCACATATACGTTGGTAATTCTTCAACAGCCTTTTAAAAATTAGTATGGAAATAATTCATTAATTCAAACATATAGGGAAACTGACCAGAAATATATTGTGATTAAAAGTAGGCAAAGAAAATGGGATTCCAACGGGATTCGAACCAGAGACCTCCGGATTGCTAGACCGGTGCTCTTCCGACTGAGCTATAGAAAACCCTAGACGGTGCTCGTCCCTGAAACCCCTTAATTCTCATTGCCAGAATGGTCAGAAGCTATTATAACGTGACATAAACCCGAAGGAAACAAATCAACTTGGGGTTATATGCGAGGGATCACCGAAGCGATACAACTTTTTGTAATAATTAATTCAAACAATGAGATTTAAGGGGTTTCAGGGACGAGCACCGTCTAGGGTTTTCTATAGCTCAGTCGGAAGAGCACCGGTCTAGCAATCCGGAGGTCTCGGGTTCGAATCCCGTTGGAATCCCATTTCTTTGCCTTCTTTTAATCGAAATAATTCATTGTAACATATAAACTTACACAAGCATTCGACACCAGAATCTCTACTATGCAGGCAGGAACTGGTAGCAAACGTTGATCCATCACAGTCAATCAGACGACTCTTTGTGTTATCACAGTTCAGACTCTCAAACAAAATTGTCCCCGTGCCTTCCCCATAGTGAGCACCAGAATATTTGTTCATTCTATCCTCAAAGCCAAGCTGACTGCATGCGATCCGTGCCTCGTTATCGTTCCAACTATTGTCACAGATTGTGCTCCAATTGCCGTTGAACCAGACCTCCACTCGTCCCTCATGAAACCCAGCACCGTTCACCAGGCGCAGGTCACCTGAGCACAGAAAGAAAAACAAAAAAACATACATTTATTTTGTAGATCCCCGGGGGGTGGGGAGGGGGGGGGGGGAGGTCACTCCCAACATGACTGGCTACGGACCCGCGTCCAAAAAAAGTATTGAAGGGTATCATTTTCAGCTATAGGCGTCATTGACGTTTTCCTTTAAAAAGGGTTGGTTTTCAGCACTCATCAAACAAATTTTTAAAAGGGTACCTTTTCAGGTGAATTTTGCGCCATTGAAGGGACTGTCCGCCTTTTGCAAGCCAAATTTTAACCCCTTGACTACGGGAACCGGGTGGTTGTGTACAAAGTCTATGGGAATTTTAGAATCTCGAAGTGAACGGGTTAAAAGTTGCGAGGTTATTGTCTTACATGAAAGAAAATGTCATTTACCAGCTTGCCTGAAAAATTTAGGGCTTGAAACCTCCTTTTCATGGAGTTATAATTGGTTATAAACCTCCAAATAATAAAACGCGGGTCGTGTTTTATTGTCCCATTCATGATCCTTCGCCCGTCTGTAAATTCGTTCACCCTAGCTACTGTAGCGCAGTGCTAATCAATCTCACTCTCTGCACCGCTCATACTCGGGGGTCCATGGCTGGGGTGAGAGGTTGCCTGGCCCACATACACACATTACAGTACTGTACTGTTCAGCCTACATTAATTGCACTGATGTGTTTAAAGGTCCATGTCAAAAACGCTTGGCACACATGCATTAAGTATACACCGATTGCAAAGCTGATATTGCGGGTCTTGTCAATCGGCTGGTGGATTATCATTTTACGTTACAATAACTACGCAGCTGAAAAGTACTAGATATGCATGTCGATTGGTCTGGTTTGCGATGAGGTCACGGCAGGGAGTTTCCCAGGGAGTTTACGCCAAGCTCTCCGTTACTTTGCCTAGTCAGGCTATACGTAGACCGATTGTTTTTTTGTTTCTAGGGTTAGCATGCATAAATCAATAAAATATTCCAGACTATCTGTGAAGATTTCATTCTATAAAACGACTTCTACTTGGAAATAAAGGACTTTTTAAACCCTGTAAGTACGCCATTTTTTGTATTTCCCTCATGTCCGCATATTGCATGTACCGTAAAACTCCGTGTATAAGACGCACTTGTGTATAAAACGCACCCCCAACTTTCAATTTTTTTACATTGTTTTATTGGACACCCTGTAGTTTTTTTTAAAGACCCTGAAGTGATGTTGGAATGCTTATACCACTGGTCTAGGGCATGACAATAGCTTAATGTTGAATGTAGCATTCATCAACATCATTTTCTCACATAAAAATAGTGGTTTTAGTACACAAATAGCACATTTATTGAGCAGTAACACTGGTGCTCATAAATATTCAGAATATGAATATTCATGAATATTCATGAGCACCAATACTCACTAAATATAATGCAATTTCCTAAATTTACTAACAACTATTTTTAATTATGAGCAAAATTAATAACCACCGGTTAGAAAATTGCATATTTGATTAGTACTGCTGCTCACGAATGTATGAATATTCATTAGCAGCAGTATTACTGCTCAATAAACTTGCAATTTTTACATCTGTAACCAATATTTTTTGTGTGAGAAAAAGGTATATATTGCTGAATGCTGCAACTGACAGCAAGCTCTTGTCATGCCCTAAACCATGTGTTAAATACACATTCAACATGACTACCATAAAGGTGTTGCCACTCGCTCACTTCTTTGATTGAATGACAACACAGCTAAAAGTTGACATTTTCATGGACTGATTTATGCAATAATCGAACGCCCCAATACTTGTTTACATAATATTTTGAAGGCACTGGTCATTGGGATGAAATTATACGATTTTAAGAGCCACGAAAAGTGGCCTTTTCTATGCCTGTGTCCGTTCGGTTAGGCTCGCCATTGACTTTGTACATGTGTGACCTCTCTCGCGTTTTCTGTCGATTACGTGCAAAGTCAATACTGAGCGGATACCAGGATACATAGCAACTACGCAAGCCTCCCTCAAAATCATTAGTTGTCCCGTTTCTGGGATTATTTGTTATTTTTTTTGAGCTACCACGCCGTGATTCCATTCCGCCTCTAAAATCAATAGGTGATATTTCCGACACAAATCAGAAGATGGTCTAAAAAAGTGACGCAAATTTCTAAAAACAAGATATCCGCGAGCTACATTCATCTTGGTGCAAAGAACTGTCTTTTTTCCCTTTTAACGTAATGACTTGAACTTTTGGGATTGCATTCCGAAAATAGGAAACATCGCGCATACGCTTGCACAGCGCGCGTACTGTGCGCAGTAAGGAAGTACAGTAGGTAACTTTTCAGGGGTGAATGTTGTGCATAATCTGCCTCGGGATGGGAGAAAAGGGCGATGATGATTTGTAAAAAAACTGATTTGTAAAAGAGGGACAGTCCTTTTAAAGGACAATGAAAGTTATGAAACCCAAGCAAAATGTTGCTTTCATAGACTTGAAGAGATTAGGAGGAATAATCTCTGAAAGTTAGAGCATAATCAGGCAAGAAACAAGAAAACTATGGCTCTTTGAACATGTCCATTTATTCCTATGGGGAACTTAAATTGGCAACGCACTCTAATAAGTGTATGGACTACCTCCCCATATGTTTTGTACACAAATGTTCCCATTTTTTTTTCAGTTTTCTTCATAGTCACACTTTTCCATTCGCCCAACTCATATTTTATGTAATGCATTCTACAAAACATATGTTGAACTCAAACGAAGGGTAAACCAATGCTCGAAATTAGCATAGGCCCGATGGCCCGGGGCCACCAAAAATTGCTGTCGGGCCAGTAAAAAACTCAAATTCCCAATGTTTGCTGGCCCGATCAGGCCACCAAATGTTAAAACAATTGTGCACAATATTATGGTACTTATTGCAAATTTGATACCTCACAGAAAATACTTGATTTGTGGTTTAAAAAGAGAGGAAAGAGAGGTCAATAATGATCAGTTTTGTGCGATTTTTTCTTCTTCTGCAGACAGCTAGCTCAGAAGACGCAAATGATTATAATTAGCATTGTTTCTGCCCCGCCCCCATACAGCATGTTCCACTTGGGATAGCTAGAAGGATATCAAATTAATTCTGTTATCAGTTAAGTTTGTATACAAAACTTGAATAAATGATAGGAAGTATCAAGAATAATATTTGCTATTGTACTTGCGGAAATAAATTTAGAGAAATGTCTGATTTGTAAAAGTTTAATTTGTGTGGTTTTCCATTCTGTTTATCCCCACACCCCCGTTTTGTGAATGGAGCATTCCAATTTCCATATATATGGAATGACGTGAGTGTGAATGTATTTACGCGAGCATAGAATGTTTACGATCAATTCATCAATGTTTGACACCAAAATTTCAACAACAAAAACCCACAATTTGAAAATATTTAATTTATGTGAGGTTTATAAACAATAATAAATCGAAAAGTGAGGTTAAAAGTCTGAAATGTGAGAGGATATTTTAATAATCAATCAAATTTGGTTCGCATGTATAATTCAATAGCCCATGTTGTGTCTGCATTGTCTACGTCTTGTCTGTGTCCGTAAGTTTACAAAGAATTTATAAATGTTTGACGAACAGTTTTACAAATATAGCACCACAATTTGAAAAATGTGTCATTCATGACAGGTTTCAAAAAAACAATATTCTACGGAATTGTGAGATTAAAAGTCTGATATATCTAAAGGTACCATTGAGTATTGGTATTTCCCGAAGTGCCCCCCGATATTTTGTTGTGAGATAATGAAAAACTGACCGTCAAATTTGAAAGAACAAACAATTTTAATGACAGAATAAACTTTATTTGATCAAAATCGGTTCAGAAACGGCTGAAATATCCATAAGTATATTTTTATTCAAAAGATTCTTCACCGGCAATCACCGGGGGATATTTAGACTTTTTAGGAAAAAAAATTAAAATGCTTAAAGACTACTTGGAAAAAAATCTGAATAGGTTTTTAAAAAGTCGTTGATGATATCTCTATTGAATCATTATTTTAACAAAACATTAAATGCACAATTTTGTATGAAAAATGGCTAAAACCAGTGATTTTTTAAATAGCGCCCTCTTGAGTTGTAATGGCTCTTTTTGAATGATAACAGGGGTTTTACTTAATAGTCGTTTGTAATTGTGTATACTTTTCGAGCATGGTGAAATTATAACTATTACTTTGTACCGTAATGGTGCAGGTTTTGGTTACTAAAGTTAAGTTTGACCAATACTCAACTATCCCTTTAAGTACAAATTTCCTTTATCAATCAAATTTGTTATGCACGTAAAACTCAACAAATTATGTTCGCCGTATTCGAAATCGGATCATACAGTATGATCGGTGACATGTCAAGTTTGCAGCCGATGTTTACAAAGAATCGGCTTTTTGACTTGCTTTAATAAAACACCACAATTTTAAAACATGTTATTTGTCTGAGATTTTCACATGACATTTACACAGAATGTTGAGGTCAAATTCGTATAATAACAGTGAATTTTCCACTTTTCCACAGTTTTGAATATGCTATGAATTTTCTCCTTTTTTCTTTTGTTTTTCTTTATTTTCTTTGGGCCAGTAGATTTTGGTATCGGGCCACCAAAATCGGAAAAATACTCATTTTACTGGCCCGACCGGGCCACCAGCAAAAAAAAGTTAATTTCGAGCGTTGGGTAAACATACATTTTGAGAAAATTTAACGAAATTTAAATTTTGTGTACAAGATGCAAGGGGAGTACATGTAGTCCACAACTTTGCCATAGTGCGTTGCCAGCTTCACTCGTAGATCCCCTCCACACAGGGGAATAATGTTGGCCGCACTCGGCATGTAATTGATGATTGTCGAATTGTGGTACCAATCATGTTTCCAGATGAAACTACCATTGTATTAGATCATAATTCACTCTCAATAGAACCCCATACCATTCATAATTGGTACGGTTTACCAGAATGAAGAAAATGAACAACAGTTTACAAATCTGTTTTCTGTTATTTTGTATCTAAGTGCAATAGAACAGTTGGTCTAGCATAAGCTTTGTTCTTGTGCTTTGTAATGTAAAGCACTTAGAGATGATTATCAATCATAGTAGGCACTATATAAATTGCAAACATTATTTATTATTATTAATACATGTGGTAATTAACATTTATAATCCGAACAGTAATAGGTTTTCTTTGCCAATTAGTCACTTAATCCCTAAATGTCTCTTTCAACCCAAGGGGTGTTGCATAAAGAGTTGATCAATTGCAAATTTGCCATGAAATGCAAGTCAGAAAATGCGCATAATTTTCGGACTTTGCAATTGATCACTACTCTTTATGCAACACCCCCAGGGCCCATGGGCCCGAAAAGAACATTGGAGATGCCCAAAATGGTATAATTCTCCAGTGATCATGCAATGAAAAGTTATTTGTAAACAATCAGTGATATAACAAAGATGTTCGAAAGCGCAACTTGACCAAAAGCCAAAGTTAAAACACCCCTGGCTTGGTAAGCAGCGGACATAATGATCAATTATCCTACGCTAGACTAGATAATTAGAATTTAAAAACTCTATTGAAGAACGGACTACAGCTTTCTTTATCGGCTGACTTGTATTGAATAAGAATGCACTTCGTTTCAACAAACATCCGGTATCTAAATAATAGCCTCGAGGTATCATATCATATTAACATGGACGATGGAATTCCCCTGATAATCCCATCGATATAATCCATGCATGCACTGAGCATGAACAATGCAAACAATATAGGCTGCGTTCGTTTTAAGGCTGTAGTGAAACGGTTACACGACGGTTAACCGACCGGCATCGGCAAAAACGTTGTCATTTTCACGTTTTCGGTAAGCCGAAAAAAAAAAGAAAAAAAAGTGTGTGTTCTTATCCCCATTCTTTAGATTCGGTCAGAAAATGGCACGTTGAACCCTGCTAATCTATTGCTAAAGTAAAGGTATTTTACATGTATTTTACATGTATCACAAATAAACAAATGGTAAGAGGATTAATGAATAGATTAATGAATAGATTAGACTGGTAGAGCCAAATTTAGAAGAATCCGCATTTGTGATGAGATATCCGAAGGCTTTCATCTTGACAGCGGTTTGTAGACTAACATGGCACTGCCCTGCTGATTCCAATTGAAAAAACGGACAGATATCGGATATATCCGAGAAAAAAAATATAAATAAAATACAAAAAATAAAAAATAAATAAAAATAAAATAAAAATAGATTCAAACGTTCGGTTAAACGGTTTTTGCCGTCGGTTAACCGGTTGTCAAAATACCCGACTTACTACAGCCTTAGTTCGTTTTTGTCATGTTCACTAGTGAACGCGTCGAGAGTGAGCCTTACTGTACTGGGTTGACTGTCATTTGTTACCTTTTCGATTTCACACGTTGAAGCTCGTTCAGTCACGTCACGCTTGCGCGAACACAGACACACATAAATAGTGCAATCGAAGCAGAGTTGGCTAAGCCTAACCATTTCGTGCCCGGCCCTGGCCCATGGACATCGCCACTGCATATGCCGTATAGTGATAGGCAATGCCGTACAATAAATGTAGATGTTTGCATTCATTTCATAGCATATAAACGGGCCAAACACGTTTGTGTGCCATTATAGCTTGGCATTGTACGCAATCACAATCGCAATGCAAATTCAAGCAGTAACATGTTTGAATTATTAGTACCAACATTGATAAACTAACATGAGACTCGCTTTTAGTATGATATTTCCACGATATCATGCATCTCGAGAAGAGTATGACGATATAAACAAGACATGGTGACCGTCTTTTGGGTCGCTGGTGAAAACAGGGGTGAACGCGTGCTCAAATCGGATGGTGAGCAGGTGGCCGATATTGACGCATGCGCAGTGCATGAAAATGACGTCATCTCGACGTGTTGACTAGTCAACGTGTCGAAACGAAGCAGCCTAATAACACTGCCACGGTCACTTGCATGTAAGCAACACATACTGTATGTACCGTGGTTCACCGCACTGTACCAGTGAAGCCACTCTGAACTGATTACTACGCCTGCATACTACCTGCATACTACCTGCATACTACTGCACCATGCCGAATCATACCGCATGTAGCTGGCCTCAACGGGGGGGCAGCACGTTGCCACATGCACACGCAATGCAAACACAAGACAGTGCTAGTGGCAGTCGATCATGTCATCGCGATCGCAAGCATGATTTCCACTTCTAATTTATCGAAATTTGAAGTAACAAATCAATGTTTTGGAGTTTTTAAAAAAAAAATATCAGCAGGAAAAACAGGCTTCGAAATGGGTAAATGTATACACTTTTGCATGATTGATTTTCTAACAAAATAGAATACATCCAAATGTATACTCTAGTCCCACACATGCATAAACATATTGTTTTGGACCTATAATAAGAGTCACATTTTGACTATCGCCGCGTACGCGCCGCATCCCGACTTTGCGCCTTTTTTTTTTAAAGGAAAAAGAATGTGGCCATTACGCAGGTCAGTATGGTAAATAGGGAGTAGGGATCCAATATAGGAGCATCACATGGAATCAACTGTATACTATTGTGTGTGCCTTACATGGCCGCCAGAATGAATACTTGCATGTCCAATGACCGGAGTAGTAATGCCATTGTAAAGCACTGAGAGATGATTATGAAAAAGGTGCTATTTATTACTAGCAATCTACTCATGTGCAGATCTAGATGAACTTAACAAAAAATAAAATGTTGTTTTGGGGTCCAGCACGTGCTTCATAAATATACTTGCCAGACGGCAAAATCCACTTGCCGAAAGTTTTTGGATAGAAATGCTTTTATGCTCATTTATATGCATTGATTTTTAAAATTTTATTGATGTTTATTTCAATTCAGTTCAAGGCAATAGTGTACAAATAATTATAACAAAGTACGTAGTACGAGATTAAATTATAAGGAAATTGCCTTTTTTTTTCAAACAAAGGTAGCAATAGCTTCCCATTTGCAACCGTGAACCCCTATACGGTGCATCTTGAGTACCTGCCAAGGATCAATTAAAGGATGAATTGTTTTTTGTTGGAATGTGAAGTCAGCATGGCCAGAAAAATGTATAAGTTATGATCGCTTCAAACAACAGTAAAACGACTCAAAATCCCAAATTCAAGATCCATTTTCGTTGGGTCAAATAATTTGGAAAAATGCAGGATAATGTTCCCTCAATGTGAAGCCTAGAAATTATTGATGCGGTGGCGTAGGCCTACTGTCTAAATGATAGGAAGGGGGAGGCGAGGCGGCAAACTCTCATTTGACTCATTATTCATTATAATCTTTACCTTGTAACCTGAAAATATATGAGAAGTGCCATAGCATTGACCGACTCATTTTCAAATTGTTTTGAATTTATTTATTTATTTTTTTTAGGGGGGAAGGGGGGGGGGGGGGGGGGGGCCGGGTGGCTATTTGTTTATTTTTTTATTCTTAAATGCTAACAAAACAAAAAAGTACTAATAACATTATATTTATTACAGTTATAATAATAATAATCATAATAATGATGATAATAATAATGGCAACCAGGCAGTGAAAGAGAGGGAGAGAGGGAGAGAGGGGATGGGGGAAGGAGAGGGGGTGAGGTTGAGTGATTGCTGGATGGTACTGCACACATGCACCAGTATAATCTTTTTGCATGCTGCGTATACGTGGTTGAATTGATCTGTGGTATAAAACAGATTGCCTGAATTTCTAACCTTTTTATGCTCAATTAGTCAATTCCAAAGCAGTTTTTGTCAAATGTGTATGTGACCTGCGAAACTGGTCCGCAGGTATTAGAATAAATTAATCAATAAATCATATCAAAACCTAACAAATCTATCCCTGGTTCATTTACTAGAAGACTTTATGGAAAGGAAGACACTGAAGATAATAACTTAAATTTGAACTCTTTATTAAATTCCAAATATAAAACATCAAAACATAAACGAAAACTAAAAGAGAAAACCTAAAAGCCAAAACAATAACTAACACTAAAGTTAAAACCCGAAACCTAACAACATAGCGAAAACCGAAACGGAAACCTGACACAACACAGTTTTATACAGATTACAGCGTAACCATCAACACCTTATAATCAGCAATGCAAGTACAGCTTCCACCAGCACTACACTAACAAAATGGCTTGCAGGTCCACTGGTCCAGGATCCAACTTCACAACACGGTTACTTTTACGAGGAATCATATTAGCTTTCTAACACCTCATATTTATACCTTTTCTCTAAAAGCAAGATTCAAGTTGTTAGTAAACACCAAACAAACTTGATGTAACTAAGAAAGATGACATAAAAGAAGAGGATATAACGCAGAACAAAGAGGGCATTGAACTTGTCCTGAGTTGGGCTTGGGGCTGGGGGAGTGTTTGAATAGGGCTGCCCAGCAGCTTGGTACACGGCGGGTTTATGGGGGACATGAATAGGGGCGATGCAGGGAGGATCAATAGAGGGGTGGGTATGAAAGAAAAGGGTAGACTCGTAGCTTTGAAAGAGGATCTAGATAGAGAGAGCTGAACAACTTAGCTTTCTTCATTAAAATATATCTAGTATACCACTACATATAAAACTGACCAACTTGGCTTTCTTCTATATTGCCTACCAACATTATACTGAGTACAGAACTAAAATGATATAACATTACAATAAAATATTACAGAAATATATATTCAAGTGTTCCATCCTATAAATATATATTACTGTACAAAATTACCACGACATTCACCACTAGTTTAAACATTGTTGTCCTCAACAATGAAAAGAATATAAATATAATCTGAATGTAAAAATTGACCATGACATTCACCACTAGTTTGAATATTGTTGTCCTCAACAATAAAAAGAATCTAAATGTAATCTGAATGTAAAAATTGACATAACATTCACCACTAGTTTGAATATTGGTGTCCTCAACAATACATTACAGTCCAATATATATGACAAATTAACTATTATTCAACAGTCCAAACCGATCAGGGGCCTTACGTCGCCTTTTGGGGTATTGAGTTCTCTGGGGCTTGGGACGTGGTGTAGAGTCGGCTTCCGAAAGGGACATATCGGGACTGAGGATGTCATTGGAAACCGTCTCCTCACCTACACTAACCGCTTCCTCTTCTTCGCTTGAGGCATCGTAGCCATCCGTTAAGAATGTGCATGCGGTCAGCATATTCCTATGAATAGTGCGCTTGATACCATTGTCGTCCCTACGAACAACATACACAGATTGACCCTTGACCTTATCGATAACAGTGTATCGATGCTCCTCCCACCTATCCGCGATCTTCATCCTACCCCGGAGGTTCTTGTTTGCTACAATCACTTTGTCGCCTACCTTAAAGTCTATCCCCTTTGATTTCTGGTCATACGCCCTTTTCTGCTTCGTCCTCGCCTGGTCAGCCGCAGTGTTAGCAGCGCGGAACGCATCCTCCAGGCCTTCTCTGACTTGGTGGACGTACTCGGCTTGTCCTTGGGTCGCATCCCTGTCCGCATCCATGTCCAGCACCAAGTTAGCTGGGGTCCTCGGTTCTCTCATAAACATCAGGTAATGAGGCGTGAATCCAGTCGAAGAGTGGCATGTTGCGTTGTATGCGAAGGTCATGGCGGATACATGGTCTTTCCATCGCGGTTTCTGTTCGGGTAGTAGTGTCCCCAACATGTCGAGCAGGGTTCTATTGAACCTCTCCGTCATGCCATTACCCTGGGGGTGATAGGGTGTGGTCCTGCTTTTGTCGACGCCCAGCAGACTGCACAGCTCTTTGATGACGGCAGCATCGAAGGATCTACCCTGGTCGCTGTGAATTCTCTCGGGTATTCCATAAGGTACAGCGTAATTCTGCCACAGGGCTCTAGCAACGGTCAGTGCAGTCTGGTCTCTGGTCGGGTAGGCTTGGGCGTGACGGGTGAAGTGGTCAGTGATCACCAGGATATTTTCGATCTCACCCATAGACGATTCGAGGGACAAGAAATCAAGACATACCAGTTCGAGGGGGCGGGTCGACCTGATGCTCTCTAGTGGGGCTCTGGCATGTGGGTCTGGTGTCTTCCGCAGGGTGCACCGCTTGCATCGCTGTACATATGATCGCACCTCGGCAGCTATACCTGGCCAGAAGCAGCGGGATTGTAGGAGATGAAGAGTCCGCTCATAACCTGGATGTCCCATCTCGTCGTGAATGCTGCGAAGAAGTTGATTCCGCTGTTTCCTTGGGAGAACAGGTACAGCTGACTTACTATCTTTAGCTCGGTACAACAGCATCCCGTCCTTCAGCTCGAGATGCTCCCATTTCCCAAGTAGTCTCCTCACTAGCCGCGTCTCTTTGCGGCTCTGCCTTCGGCTAGGCCTCTGTCCCTGGGATATCCATTCAGCTACCTTTCGCAGAGCTTCATGTGCTTCCTGTGCTGCTATTACATCTTGGGCGCCAATTCTTGCTTCAAGTTTAGTCGACCCCTGACCCACCGTTTGCTCTGACGTTGAAGCATGAGTCGCCATGTTGAACGCAGTGGCTTGGTGAGATGGTGACTCGGACTGGGGGTTAGGTTGTTTTACTCGCTTATGATACTTGCCGTGGACTGCCTCATCAAAGATCACCTTAACATCTTCGCTCGCGAGTCTCGATAAGCTGTCAGCATTGTCAGTTTGGGATGGGGCACCTTGCATCTGCCGCTGATTAGGGCAAGACCTAGAAAAGTGGCCCGGCTGTCCACACGTGCAGCAGACGCTAAGCTGTGGTCGCCTTCCTCCTCGCCGTGCGCCTATCCCTCTGTCGTCACGGGGGCCCCTGGGTTGCTGGAGCTGGGTCTCGAAGGCAGCTATCCTCCGACGATTCTCCTCCATGGCCCTGTTCACCGAATCCATGGCCATGTTCACAGACTCCATTTGCTGCTGCTGGGTCGTGATCAGCTGATACATAGCCCGTGTCAGCTCATCGATGGCTCGATTCTCGGGTGGTGCTGGCTGTCTAAACTCTGCCTGTCTGAGCTCTGCCTGTCTTGGTTCTGCCTGTCTTGGCTCTGCCTGTCGCATCTCCTGTCTGTAGACCTGGGCTGAGTTAAGACGTTCTTCCTCCGCGATGACGCGCAGCTCTCTCCTCAGGTCGCGGAACGTCATCTCCCGAGGCCGCATCGGTGCAAGTCGAGCCTTCACTCCTTGATCCCGTAGACCGTGCATGAACTGGATGCTCAGCATACTGTCACGTGCCGCCTGCTCAACCATCGCTGCCCTGTCTCCCCTGTCCTTCGCGACCCGCGGCTTGGCCTCAAGAGCGACAGCATACTCGGTGGCTGTCTCGTTGGAGTGCTGGACCCGTGCGTAGAAACTCGCCATCGGTGAGGTAGTGTAGTCTGCATCGCCATACTCCTCCAACAGCTCCCGAAAGGCTGCAGCCGGTGTGAGGCATCGGTCGCTATCCAGCTCCAAGTTCAGGATGAGGTCCCGAGCCCGTCCTCCAGTATGTCGAACGACCTCGTTAAACTGCACATGTGGAGGCATTGTACCTTTTGACTCAAGTACATACTTCATGTCCCTGACCCAATCCTCCACCTTAAGTGGAGTCCTTTGCCGCTGAATGTGGACACTGGCTCCACCTGGTGCGATGTCACGTAACGTGGTCCGCTGATCCATGCTAGCTCTGCCCTTGACGGCATGGGGTCTAACCCTGCAAATTGAAGGGGGGTAGCTGCCCTATACCGGTCCCACTCGGGCGCTGGTCCGATGGTTGTCGTTCCTGCTCTCAGCGGTGAGCACGTCTCACCTCCGATGGGAGGGTTTATATTCACTTGGTCTAATACCACTTGGTCCAATCATCAGTTCGTCTAACTTCACTTCGGCTAAACCTATTTGGTCTAATCATCACTAGGTCTAATGCCCATTTAGGCAACTGCCGTTTCGTCTAATCACCAAATGGGCTAATTGTCACTTCGTCTACTTTTTTTTTTCCTCGTTTCGTCTATTATCACTTCGTCTAATACCAGTTCGTCTAATGCCATTTCGTCTAATGCCCACATGGTCTAATGCCCACATGGTCTAATGCCCATTTGGTCTAATGACCATTTAGTCTAATTCCCATTTGGTCTAACGATCGCCCACACTGACCTGTGTGGTGGCCACCACCTGTATACCGTATGAACGATTTCATAAGGTTGTAATTATGGTTACAGTCCGTTATTCGGAAGGTTCGTTATTCCGAAGGTTCGTTGATCCGAAAATAAAATCGGGTTCGTTATTCTGAAGGTTCGTTAGTCCTAAAATGAAATTAGGGTTATTAAAAAATACGACGTAGAAAAGAATTTGATTTTTTGAATTTGAATGTTGCCTAAACAAATTATTTTGAGCAGTGTGGTCTTGGGAAAGGGGATCAATCTTATTCTAATTGCCGTGGCTGCATGGGGGTGTGGGAGAAGGGGAGGGGGCAAAGAGTGGCTTTAAAATTCTAGTAAAATTGTATAAGAATCATTTGTAATATGTTGTTATAATCTGAAATGAATTACCTCAAAAGTGATTTTATTTTTCTTTGTAAAACAGTGCAATAAGAATTAGATATTTGAGATATATTTATATCTTTCTCATGTAAAAAAAAACCATGAAATTAAACCAAAATCAATTTGATATTATATAATTATAATTATGTCATAAAGTTAGATTTTGCTGCTTGATATCAGTCCAAAATATCTTAATTCTAACATTTTATTTGTCTGAATTGTATGTATTTCATCATAAATAGCAACTAAGGGCAGGGGCAGATCTAGCTTTTTGCTAAAGGGGGTGTGGGAGGGGGTGCCCCCCCCCCCCCCCCCCCCCCGTTAAGGAGCTTTTGCATTGTTTTAATTGAAACTGTGCAATCTGAGTTTTCTTGTTTTACTCTCTTTTCCAATCAAATTAGATAAAAGCCATGATTTAAATTGATTTGGGAGGGGGCCCATGAAACACACCCAATTTCATTTTCGGATTAACAAACCCTAATTCATTTTAGGAGTACCGAACCTTCGGAATAACGAACCCGATTTCATTTTAGGAATAGCGAACCTTCGGAATAACGAAGCGCACCCGTAATTATATCTCTATGGATATTTAGCCACAGTGAGACGAAACCTGTGTATCAAAGAAAAATAATTGGCCATTACAATCAGGTGACCTTCATACACCACCGAAGAGAAAATAGATAATATCTATAATAGATAATATCTATTGTATCTATTTTCCCACTATTCATCAAACGGTGCATATTGACCACCTAAAAGGAAACAAGTGGGCGTTATAATCAGGTACCTTTAAAAAAAACAGGTTCCATAAAATGGTATATCGTCAAACAGGCAACGGGAGGATGAGTGGGATACATCCCGCCTCACCAGGTGGGGAATGACATGTACAATTATCCCCCCCCCCCCTTTTGTATTTGTATACGAGTGGGAAAGAAAACATTCGTTGTAACACCTATATCATATCAAACTTCCATTAGACCAAATGGTCATTAGACCAAATGGTCATTAGACCAAATGGGCATTAGACCATGTGGGCATTAGACCATGTGGGCATTAGCCCAACTGTCAATTAGACCAAACGGGAATTTGATGAAATGGTGATTAGACGAAGTGGGTTTGGACCAAGTGGATATTAGACGATAAGGGTATAGCCCAAATGGTTATTAGACGAACCGGCTATTGGACCAAGTGGTTGTAGACGAAATGGGTTTAGACTATGTAGGATTAGACGAAGTGGATATTAGACGAAGCAGGTTTAGACCAAGTGGGGGTTTACCGATGGGAGTTGACAAGTTCAGTGGGATGGGCGTCTCCATGTTGATTCCTGTAACCTTGCTATGCTGTGTCAGGCTTATCATGTTAAAAATATTCCTTTTTTTGGCCTATTCAATTCATTCAAGTTATCCCAATTTGGCGAGTTATTGTTTAAATTTACAACAGTGTTTCTTTTCAGTCTTCCCGGGTTTCGGCACCAAAATTATGTGACCTGCGAAACTGGTCCGCAGGTATTAGAATAAATTAATCAATAAATCATATCAAAACCTAACAAATCTATCCCTGGTTCATTTACTAGAAGACTTTATGGAAAGGAAGACACTGAAGATAATAACTTAACTTTGAACTCTTTATTAAATTCCAAATATAAAACATCAAAACATAAACGAAAACTAAAAGAGAAAACCTAAAAGCCAAAACAATAACTAACACTAAAGCTAAAACCCGAAACCTAACAACATAGCGAAAACCGAAACGGAAACCTGACACAACACAGTTTTATACAGATTACAGCTGTGATGTATTGCATCTTGTGAGGCATAGCATGTTGCCAATATTACAGTACACAATGTATGTATAGATACACACTCATACTACACACTGCATGTATACAACTATACATAGACACATACAGAATACACACCAGTACAGTAAACTGAATACAGCAGTACTCTAATAAAGATAACTTGGAAGCTGAACTGATATGGCTGAACTGACTGTTTATTGATGAGTACGAGTCAACTCATTACATGGTGGCAGCACTGAACCTAGCCACACCCCAAGGCATTGTGAAATTTGAGGACTTTTATTGCTTTGCACCTGTGCCAGTTCATAGGATTCTTCTGCAGTGCATCATACAGTCCCATGTGTGCATTTTTGTGTAAGTACACATTACTATATGCTACAATCGTTTTGCCTTGAGAGTGAACTGAGAGTGAACAATGACTGAGTCAATTACACCTCGTATGGACCGGAATGACCCAGATAGGTCAAGTGCTATCAAGATTTTTCACCAACAATGTGAACTTTATTTCTCTGTGAAGAATGTTACCGAAACCAAGCAAGTTGACCACGTTTTGTTGTTTGCTGGGGCAACTGGACTCAAGCTCTACAACTCATGGGGCCTTTCTGAGGAAAACAAGAAGGATCCTGCAGTGGTATGGAGCAAGTTTGAGAGCCAACTTCAGCCAAAAACCCACTTCCGAGTGGCCAGACTGTATCTACAGAAATTTGTTCAGCAGGAGAGAGAAACTGCGAATGATTTCATGTCGCGCCTGAAGCTGCATGCATACACCTGTGATTTCCGTGATGACATGGAGTTCCAAGAGCGTGTTATTGAGCAGTTCATCGCTGGTACAAGGTACACTGACATACAGAAGGATTTGTTGGGGAAAGACAAATCCCTGAAACTGGAAAACGCACTGGAAATTGCGAGAACCTACGAAGCATCACAAACTCATATGGCACAGCTAGCCCGCATGCAACCAGACAACAAAGCGGTTGATGCAATAGCAGCCCGTCCTCAGCAAAGTGCATGTCAAAGCTGTGGACGCCATCATCCTCGACAGCCACGTCACATTTGTCCAGCGTTTGGTACAGCGTGCAAGAAATGTGGCAAGCAAAATCATTGGCAGAAGTTCTGTCGGTCGCGGTCTGTTTCAAAGCAACCAGCCAATCGTCCTACCCGTCGTGACCCTCCACGTCAGCGACAAAACTCATATAGAAATCGGCAGCACCAGAGAGTGGATACCATTGACGACACCACGCATACTGCCCAACTTGAGGAGGTATTCGATGCTCTGAGTTTTGAAGAGATTGTTGTTTCAAACATAAGTGCCGTGGACAAAGATGACAGATCTGATTCTGCAATGACGTATGTTGAAATCAAGTTTGAAGGGCAGAGGACAGCCCGAATCCGGTCAAAGGTTGATACAGGTGCCGAAGGGAACACTTTGCCCGTACGCATGTTTCGCGGGATGTATCCAAATCATCTCACAGCCGATGGGTTTCCTGAGCCTAGTTTTGTACGCAACACTAATGCCAAGCTGACGGCATACAACGGAACGCAGATCAAGCATTACGGGTCGATAGTGCTCCCCTGCAGGTACAACAATTCTCCATGGTCCACGGATGTGTTCTACGTAGTTGAATCCGAGGGACCTGCTATCATAGGACTGAAAACATCATTGCAACTGAAGCTGGTAACAATGCACACGAACATCAGCAACATCAAGCGCACTACTTCGACAGATCTGAATTCAACGGAGGAACTGATCCGACAATACCCCAGGCAGTTTGATCATATTGGAGAGTTTGAAGGTGAATGCCACATCACTCTCAAGTCAGACATTCAGCCTGTGATTCATGCTCCACGCCGCTGTCCAATCCACATCCGTGATGAACTCAAGCAGGAACTGGACAGTATGGAAGCACAAGGAGTGATCGCAAGGGTTATGGAACCGACACAGTGGGTCAACAGTATGGTTATTGCCCGCAAGGGAAACGGAAGCCTGAGAGTCTGCCTGGACCCAAAGGAACTGAATCAAGCTATACAGCGTTGTCACTATCGCACAATCACGACAGAAGAGATCACTCACAAGCTAGCAGGATCTCGGTACTTCAGCAAGCTCGACGCCAAGAGCGGATATTGGTCTATCAAGTTGGACCAGGAGAGCTCATTCTTGACGACCTTTAACAGCCCGTTTGGTCGATACAGGTACACCCGGATGCCTTTTGGGTTATCTGTGTCACAGGACTTCTTCCAGCAGAGAATGGACCAGATTCTGGAAGGCTGCAGTGGCGTCATAGGAATCGCTGATGACATCATTGTCTTTGGAGCAACTGAAGCGGAACATGCCAGGAACCTCCATGGCCTGATGCGCATCGCAAGTGAGCATGGTCTGCAGTTCAACAGCCAGAAATGCTTGATCAAGGCTCCAAGGATTGAATTCTTTGGTCAAGTATATGACGCACAAGGGGTCCACCCAGATCCCAAGAAGGTGGACTCAATCAAGTCGATGGCACCACCAGAAAACAAGACTCAGCTTCGCGAGTTCATGGGGATGGTGACTTTTCTCAGCTCCTTCATCCCCAACTTGTCATCCCAGACTGCCAGCCTCAGAGAGCTACTTAAAGAAGAGGCAGTCTTCGTGTGGACACAGTCACATCAGCATGCTTTTGACGATCTACGCGACCGAATTTGCAAGGACGCAACACTCGCATACTTCGACAGCACGAAAAACACATTGATCCAAGTTGATGCATCGATGCATGGGTTAGGTGCCACCCTGATGCAAGACAACAAGCCAATCGCATACGCATCAAAATCGCTCAGTGATACAGAGAAGCGGTATGCAAATATCGAACGGGAGCTTCTCGCGGTGGTCTTCGGATGTGAAAGATTCCGCACGTACGTATACGGCAGGCAGTTCACGGTCCACTCAGACCACAAGCCTTTGGAAATGATTCTCCGCAAGTCTCTCACAGCTGCACCCCCTCGCCTCCAAAGGATGATAATGCGTTTGCAGCCATACGACATGAGAATCGGAAAGGATGTCCAAGTGGCAGACTGCCTGTCACGCTCGCCTGTCAAGGACAATGACCACATTGAACTCGATCTCATGATACACTTCGTCCAATTCTCCCCTGATCGTCTCAGCCAGCTGCGACAGGAGACTTCGAATGATCCGGATCTTGCTGCCCTGCGCGACGTGATCGTCCATGGCTGGCCGGAACAGAGACGTGATGTTCCAAAACTGTTACATTCGTTCTGGCCATTTAGAGATGAGTTGTCAGTAGAGGATGGCCTGATCTTGAAGGGAGAACGCATCGTTATTCCCGGACGTATGCGATCCTACATCATGTCCAAATTACATGAAGGGCACCAGGGCACAGAGAAGATGCGACTACGGGCCAAAGGCGCAGTCTACTGGCCTTCAATCAACCAAGACATCGAGGCGACGGCAGCGAACTGTTCAGTTTGCAGGACTTACAGGCCCTCCAATCCCTCTGAGAGCCTATTGTAACACGAGGTTCCCAGTCGACCTTGGCAAGTGGTTGGTACCGATCTCTTCTATTTTGAAGGAGACAACTTCCTGATCATCTGCGACTACTACTCCAAATTCCCCTTCATTCGTAAGTTGCCGAGAGAATGCACGAGCGCAGCTGTAGTCAACGCGACTAAGCAGATATTCGCCGAGCAGGGAGTCCCAGATCGCGTCATCAGTGACAATGGCAGACAGTACGACTCAGCAGTGTACAAGGACTTCAGTACACAGTGGAGATTCTGCCATGTCACATCTTCACCGCACTACCCACAGTCCAATGGCTTCATCGAGCGTAGCATCCAGACGGTGAAGAACGTGCTCAAGAAAGCCAAAGCGAGTAACATTGATCCCAACATGGCACTTCTTTGCATCCGTGCCACCCCCATTGACAGCGAGATTCCTAGCCCGGCAGAGCTTCTATACGGCAGGAAGATGAAGGACAACCTTCCAACAAGGATCCGCAACCGTGCTCCAGCTCGCGATGAAGTCTACCATCGTATGCAGCGGAGACAAGAGACACAGAAGTTCCATCATGACAAGACTGCTCATGATCTGCAACCTCTCACACCAGGTCAACTCGTCAGAGTCCAGGACCACAAGACAGGACACTGGTTCCCAGCTACCGTTCGTGAGCAATGTCGGGAACCACGGTCTTACCTCGTTGAGACGCCAAATGGAGGTGTCTTGCGCAGAAATCGACGTCACCTCGACGATGTCGAACCTAGATGAATCCACTTTGACAACGAACCACGATCCAAGGACACACCCGGTCCGTCTGTGGATGTGCCGAATCCATCCCGTGATGTCAAATTCCATCACCCATCACCGAGTCCAAATACCCCTCCGGCGGTGAAGAGTCCACATACTACTCGCAGTGGACGCCACGTTAGGAAGCCAGATAAGCTTTCTTATTGATAAAGTTTTGAGAACAGAAAAACAATTAAGAATAGCGGCGAGAACTTTTGGATTTAAACATTTCGAGAACTTTTGGACTTTAAGATATTTTGATATTTTTGGGACTTTGAATATTTCGGGACATTATTTCTTTATGATGAAAAGGGGGATGTGATGTATTGCATCTTGTGAGGCATAGCATGTTGCCAATATTACAGTACACAATGTATGTATAGATACACACTCATACTACACACTGCATGTATACAACTATACATAGACACATACAGAATACACACCAGTACAGTAAACTGAATACAGCAGTACTCTAATAAAGATAACTTGGAAGCTGAACTGATATGGCTGAACTGACTGTTTATTGATGAGTACGAGTCAACTCATTACAACAGCGAAACCATCAACACCTTATAATCAGCAATGCAAGTACAGCTTCCACCAGCACTACACTAACAAAATGGCTTGCAGGTCCACTGGTCCAGGATCCAACTTCACAACACGGTTACTTTTACGAGGAATCATATTAGCTTTCTAACACCTCATATTTATACCTTTTCTCTAAAAGCAAGATTCAAGTTGTTAGTAAACACCAAACAAACTTGATGTAACTAAGAAAGATGACATAAAAGAAGAGGATATAACGCAGAACAAAGAGGGCATTGAACTTGTCCTGAGTTGGGCTTGGGGCTGGGGGAGTGTTTGAATAGGGCTGCCCAGCAGCTTGGTACAAGGCGGGTTTATGGGGGACATGAATAGGGGCGATGCAGGGAGGATCAATAGAGGGGTGGGTATGAAAGAAAAGGGTAGACTCGTAGCTTTGAAAGAGGATCTAGATAGAGAGAGCTGAACAACTTAGCTTTCTTCATTAAAATATATCTAGTATACCACTACATATAAAACTGACCAACTTGGCTTTCTTCTATATTGCCTACCAACATTATACTGAGTACAGAACTAAAATGATATAACATTACAATAAAATATTACAGAAATATATATTCAAGTGTTCCATCCTATAAATATATATTACGGTACAAAATTACCACGACATGTACATTATCAGATAAATGTTGCTTGTAAGTATCGGTTTCCATGGTGGTGTATATAATACGTGTGGTTTACGGGTACACCATGTGAGATGGGTGGATTGGTAAGCCCTGAAAAGGACTATGGTAGTCCTAGAAAGGACTGTTGGTGTAGTTCTGAAAAGAACTGTTGGTATTCTTTCTAGGAGAGTTCTAAAAAAAAAAAAAAAAAAGAACTGTTGGTAGTCCTAGAAAGGACTGTTGATAGTCCTAGAAAGGACTGTTGGTAGTCCTATAAAGGACTGTTGGGATAGTCCTGAAAAAAGACTGTTGGTATTCTTTCTAGGAGAGTCCTAAAAAGGACAATTGGTAGTCCTAGAAAGGACTGTTGTTAGTCCTAGAAAGGACTGTTGGGATAGTCCTGAAAAGGACTGTTGGTATTCTTTCTAGGAGAGTCCTAAAAAGGACAGTTGGTAGTCCTAGAAAGGACTGTTAATAGTCCTAGAAAGGACTGTTGGTATTGCGAGGAGAGGGTGGATAGTAGGAGGGACTCGACGTTTCGAATAGATTGACTATCCGTCGTCAGGAGTGGGGATCTGTTGGCGTGCGCGGCTATAAGGCTAGGGGTTGCGGACGCGGGTGACGTACTATCGATTAGGAGCGCTATCGGCGACGCGTTGTGTGTGCTGCCGACGCTGGCGGCGCTGTAGTCTCTCGGCTCGCTGGGTGCGGACGTGGGTGACGCAAGGCTGCTCTGCGGGTGGCGGCGTTTGATGCTCGGCTGGCTGGCTGGCTGGCTGTTGACGCTGGCGGCGCTGTAATCTCTCGGCTCGCTGGTCGCGGACGTGGGTGACGCAAGGCTGCTCTGCGGGTGGCGGCGTTTGATGTTCGACTGGCTGGCTGGCTGGCTGTTGACGCTGGCGGCGCTGTAATCTCTCGGCTCGCTGGTCGCGGATGCGGGTGACGCCAGGCTCTTCTGCGGGTAGCAGCGGGTGGTGTACGGTTGGCTGGCTGACTGGCTGTTGCATTTCGGTGTGCTGGTTGCGGATTTGAGTGGCGCTAGGCTGCTCGGTTTCCTCTGTGGGTGGCGGTGGGTGATGTGTGGCTGGCTGTGTAGGCTGTGTCGGCGGTCTATTTGTGTCCTTGTTGATGAGTGGTTTCCAGATGTCGCTGATGTATAATCCTGTATCTTGAGGTACTGTGTTGTGGCGGTGAATTTCGA
Organism: Echinarachnius parma; assembly: GCA_037951105.1. NCBI lineage: Eukaryota > Metazoa > Echinodermata > Echinoidea > Clypeasteroida > Echinarachniidae > Echinarachnius > Echinarachnius parma. Next base: position 93,219 of record JBAMJV010008904.1, on the reverse strand, counting down.
TGGCTTCTCGGATGCGGCGTGTGTTCCAATGTTTGATGGTGGTGATGAGCTTGCTGTCGTCCCATTGAATGACGTGTTCGTGCTGTTGTGCGTGCTTGACGATGGCTGACTTGTCCCAATCGCTGAGTCTGTAGCTGGTCTTGTGTTCCTTTAGTCGTGTTTCCAGATTTCTGCCCGTTTCCCCAATGTAGACTTGACTGCATTTGCATGGTATTCTGTAGACTCCTGCTTTCTTGTGAAGTGGATGCCTGTCCTTGTGAGTCAGATAAGTTATGATATTCTTTCACATGGTAGGTGATGAAAGCATATCTTTCATTTTTTGTGCGTGGGGCATTTCCCAATACTGTTATTTGGAAAGAAATACAGGGCGCCGAAAATAAATCCATGTTCTCCCTTCCCACTTACCCATAAGTGGGACCATAGTAGGACACTAATTATTATCATTATATATACGTAGTAGTAGACGTAGTAGTAGTAGACGTAGTAGACGTAGTAGTAGTAGTAGTAGTAGTAGTAGTAGTAGTAGTAGTAGTAGTAGTAGTAGTAGTAGTAGCACCACCGTATTTGCCGGTGTATAAACCGCACCTGTGTATTAACTGCACACCCAACTTTGGGTTGTCATTGAAGAGGAAAAAACATTTTCTAGATAATAAAACTGTGCAGGGAATCATTGCACTATAATAAAATTCCATGATTTCCCCCTAACCTTTATAAACTTTAATGGTAACTTGCCGATTGGTCTACAGCCATTTGGTCTACTCCCATTTGGTCTACTAGCAAATGATAAATTCTGGGGCTTATGACATAACGACACTTTAAAACTTTACTATTCCCATAGTCCTCATTTATAACAAAATCATGATGGTTTAGTACCCATGCAAATATTATCCCCCATATTTCATATGGTCCATAATTTGTTCCGCTTGTAAACTCCCGCATATACATTTTGTTATATTCTTGTGAAACCCGATGATATATTCCTTTGAAGGGCCATTCTTTGAAAAGTGAAACTTTTTCGGAAAAATTGAAGTTTTATTTTTCTGTAGTTTTGTTCCATTTTTGGAATGATCCATGTGTAAAGTTTCATGAAATACATGATTTGAAGTTTAAAATGAAACTTTTTTACTCATTTGCATAAATTTACATATTTCAATATTTTTCTAATAATCATAATTCAGAAAATAATCAAGATATCAAAAAGATAATTAGCAAGCTCATTCTTCTCACTTTCCTGTACAGGTTGATACCAACTTTGTAAAAATTCAACCTTTCATTCTTTTCTAAACCCGATATTATAAAATTCCCATTTTTCCATTCACATTGTACATGTCACACACGTGACCACCCCAAAATGTCACACACGTGACCAGACGTTGCCACATAATTAAGTACTATAAAAAACAACGGTTTGATATAATTCTCATTCATTGCTATTGTTGTACTTACAAATGTATAGTACTTCTCTGGTAATAAGATGAACATTATAGCTATTCATATTTTAAAGAATTTTCCAAATGAAATTTAGTTATGAAAAAAGCGCTCCGTGCGAAGTCACACACGTGACCCATGCCATTTGACCTCTGACATTGAGTTACGTAATCCTTATAAAATCTTTTGTGTTAAGTTTGAAAGACTACAACATATTCAAGTCACATATGAAGTAAAAATCATTATAGTCTCATACTTACTGAAATATAAGCATCCCATTCCAAAATTTGTCATGTTTTGGGTCACACACGTGACCAAGAATGGCCCTGAAGGGAATAGTAGCCGTCTATACATGCATTGCATAATAAATCTTACCACAAGTGGGCGCGATTGTAGAATCGTGTGGTCAGCACATTTAAGTATACCACTAACGTGGTATACTTCAATGGGTCAGCAGGTCAGTGAGCTGTGCAAACAAACTCCCGCGATACGGTGGGGGTGATTATTTGAGTCCGTGACATGTACACGGTTGTACAGGCACGGAGTATACTGTATGCATGGTATGAGCGCAGCTAAATTGAAGTTGTCGTCATTTTGTCGTTGATGCCCTTGGAAACACGATGCCAATCGTCAATAGCGATCATTACCATACCATCCGCGTAATATAAATATTGATATTTATCAAAAGCTGGGTAGTTTCGCAATGTGTTATATCTAAAACGGTTTCTCAATATAATACTCACTTTATCGACTCCCTCAAACAAACTTGAGGCAGTAAATTGTTAGTCAATGCTCGGCGGCTTAAATAGGCAACCAGAATGATGCATGCCCCCTTTTCTTCGATCTGGACGACGACCACGGGGCGGGGGCGACTCGGGAATGCCTCTACGTCCTCCGCAAAACATATACCCTTCGATCCTGACGGTCGGGGAGTCGCCAAAATTTCGGGGGGAGGCCAGAATGGGAACCTAAATTCCGGGTTGAAGCTTACCGTATTAATATAATAGATTATGATTAGGGTTAGGGGTGTGGATTAGAGTTAGGGTTAGGTTTTGAGTTTGGGATCGCGTTTGGAGTTGGAGAAATTGAAGTCAAAGGCATCAGGTAGTAGACCAAATGAGTTGTAGACCAAATGAGTTGTAGACCAACTGAGTGTAGACCAAGCAAACACCACTTTAAGTAAACAAAACAACAACAACAACACAAGTCACATACTTGTTTCTGATTGGAGTACAATTCCTAATAAAAAGCCTATCAAACTTTTCACTCCACATAAACTGATATTATAGCCATACATGGTATTTTCCTGAAATATGTTTCTCGACTATTTCTGTGTATTAACCGCTCCCCCTTTTTTGCAGGTTCTTCTTAAAGTCATACCTGTAAAGTGTCCAAATCCACGAAAATTACTTGGAGTTTCCTCGTTTCTCTTCTACCGTGTTGTTTAGCTTATGGTAAAAGAAGAATAAAATAGGGTTTGATTTTTTCAAATGTCCCTTTAGTATGAAGATAATTATCATTTAAATCTTTTATTTCAATCACGTTGATTAACGCTTTTGATAAAAAGTACAATTGTCCTAGCTGAGAACGTCCGCATGCAGCACGCGTGAGAACATTCCGGAGATTGAACTTGGAGCCGAACGATTGCAAATTCCATGAATTCTGTACTACGTGTGTAAACATACACAGGTGCAAATATCTCAAACGGATCATTCATTACTGCGACCAATGTATGGCAGACCATCAGTATTCGGTGATAAAATATGAACTCAATATTTTTTTTTTTCACTAGGTAAACAGTGTTCTTTTTCTTTCAAACTTTCACAAATCTTTCAATTGTATTTTACAATGATATTGATATAAGATTGAAGTCTCACATGTCATTTTGTGCAATATCTGACACTTTACAGGTATCACTTTAATGGAAAAAGTTGCAGTTAATACACCAGGAAATACGGTATTACTCGTGGAAGAAGTAGTAGTAGTAGTTCCATTATCATTTATATTTATATTAGTAGTATTAATAGTAATAGTAGTATTATAATTATTATCATAATTATTATTAATATTATTATCATTATTATTAATATTATTATTATCATTATTATTATTATTATCATAATTACGATTATCATTAATATTATTATCATTGGTATAACTATTAATATTATTATCATTGGTATGATAACTATTATTGTTATACGTTTTTTATTATCTATTATATTAATACGGGTAGCTTTAATCCCACGAATCGCCTCCCACATGAGATAACCTCACCCCGAGGATTCGGCGACTCCCCGACCGTTGGATCGAAGGATATACGTTTTGCGGAGGACAATAAGCCATTCCCGAGTCGCTCCCGCCCCATGGTCGTCGTCCAGATCAAAGAAAAGGGAAAGTCAGCAATGTCAGTTGTCCGTTTAAGACGCCGAGCATTGACTAACGATTTACCGCCGCAACTTGTTCGATGAATATAAAACGGAGTTTAAAATGCAAGATATCTATTACGAAACATATTCAAAGTTTACGAGTTGCAAAACTATCCAGTTTTAGATAAATATAAATATTATTTTCACGCAAATGGTCGATATGATCTGTAAGTCTAAAATTGACAACGCAAGGTGTTGTGTATTCGTAGTAAAATAGTCGGAAGGCTTAGTAGTTGGAATTTCGCTGCGCGTTTACTCCACTGGTAGTCGTTACAAACGTGCACACGGCTCAGAGTCATCTAAAGCGCCCTCTGCTATTAAATACAGGCCCGTGTTTATTTTCACAGTGGCATCGACTAATACGAGAGGAGCACCTTCCCACCTCTCTAGACTAATCCTGCTAAAACTCGCTCCATGTATTTAGTTGGAATATCGCCACCCTGTGGCGAAATGTGTTATTGTATTACAATACGCACACGATTGATACTACAAAATAATTATAAAGTGTCATTTTATTAAATGCATGAAGAGACAGCTATAAGCTTTCCCTATATAACTCGCTCCATGTATTTAGTTGGAATATCGCCACCCTTTGGCGAAATCATACCTGCCAACCTTTGAAGACCAAAAATAGTAATCGTTTTTTGCGAGACACTGCGAGGGAGCGGAGCGACCATGATGTGCGCAAAGCGCACATCACGAGCGCGAAGTCCCTTTAGCCGTGGTCCAGGGCCCGCTTTAGGGCCCTGGAAGCTCTGGTGTCCCTGATGCTCTCTGGTGCAATCTGAGCCTATTTTAGGGATCATTTCCCCTAAAATTCAACACAAATTTATGGGTAATTTTTGTGTCATAGTCAGACATGAAAAGTACTGTTCATAAAAAACACTGAAAAACTTTCGAGAACTACTGCGAGGGAGCGAAGCGACTGAGCGGGGGAGGGGGTGTCCCCCCTCCCACAGTTGGGAGATTTTTCAATTTTGGCTCTGGGTAATCATTTTTATCGTTACCAGCAAGCAGAGAGGTTTTTGGCTCTGGGTAATCATTTTTATCGTTACCAGCAAGCAGAGAGGATTATTAAAAAAAAAAAATTACGTAATTTTTGACACAAAATCGTAAGGCGGAATTTAAAACAAAAAATCGTAATGATTACGCCAAAATCGTAATAGTTGGCAGGTATGCGAAATGTGTTATTGTATTACAATACGCACACGATTGATACTACAAAATAATTCTAAAGAGTGTCATTGTATTAAATGCATGAAGAGACAGCTATAAGCATTCCCTATATTACAGTATATATTCCTGGGTTTCACATTATGATAAACGTATAGGCTAACAAGGGATGATACTGAAATTGAAATCAATTGAATTGGAAAACAGGAGAAGGCGATCGCGAACTAACTTCGCAAAAAAGAAAATGCTTTCTCTTTTCAAACATTTTCAAAAAGTTTTTAAATATATATTTGTTGATTATCTCTCTATCTAATCACCATTTCAACAAAACATCACATGCACAATATGTGTCATGCAGGCAATTGGAGTCGCGGGGAAGGGGGGGGGGGTCAGCGGCGAAGATACTATATTAGCAAGTACACGACCATAGTGTACTGTATCTAATTTAATACAAGCGGAACAAATTATATATAAAATATGGGGGATAACTGAATAAATTTGCATGGGTACTAAACCATTATGATTTTGTTATACATAAACCGGATATTGTTGGACGGGGCCCCGACGGGTTGTGGGGCGGGATTGAGTCGCCCGTGTTGATTTTGTCTTATACTATTTATTATTATGACTTTGGGAATAGTCAAGATTTAAACTATCGTTTTGTCATCATCGCCTTTTCTCTCACAAAAAACCCGCGGATTTCCGCGGGTACAGCTAGTTATTATTATTACTATAAGTTGTTGCTGTAGTTGTTGCTATAGCTGTATTAGTAGTAATTCAGAAATGTGAATACACATATATACAAAGTACCAATTGGTGCAAAATTGTGCATGCATGCACACAGTACCAAGGCAAAACATATGTGACCTTCTCTAACATAATTGGGTATTTTGTCGGAAATATCAAAATTGAGATTTTTAGCGTTATGAATTCTCTAGGATTTCAGCTTTAAAATGATGTACAACTTGAAACATATAAGTTTTTTGAAGGCCTGATCTATATAACACTGACACAGACAATATAATAATCTAAAATAATCTATCTTTTCAATTCTGTCCATATGCGCTGATATCATTAACAAAATAATATCGGAGTCGATAGGCGGAGCTGTTATTAAGTGGTCATGTAAATTCTAGTCTAGGAAATGGATGTTGTTTGTCTAATTTATGTGTCATTTGGTTGTAAACCAATAATAAGAAATTGTCAAAATTCCTTAATTTCCGGAGGCTATAATTAAACATTCCCTTTACCCTCTAAGCCTCTACTGCATGGGGCCCTTTCAAAGTTTACTTGTCATCTTTCCCTTTCACAGTTGGATGATATCGACCCCTTCTCATTTATCACGCCCGGTCATTAACGCAACAATAAACTAAACAATGACCTACGCATGGGGTGGGGGGGTGGATTTGATCATTCTTCGCAGCCATTTCGTGAGACGTGATAATATCTTTTATTATAATTCATAATACCCTCTTCAGTAAAATGACTTATAAACTTAAAGGGGACCACCAGGTAAAGAACAACATATTATTATATGTTTTGGTACCGTTTTGTGATATGAAATAGATACCCAACATTTTGCAAAGGGTTGTGTAATTCATAAACAAAGCAATTAATTTCCACCACTTACGGAACCACTGCTATTTCCTGGTTCCATACAGGCCAACCATTTGCGAGTGCGCCAATGCTATTCACGCGCACGTTTGTAAACAATAGATTCCCGGGCAATTCGTTCACTCTGCATACATTCCAATTCACCGCACACATAGCAGTCTGCGTAATTCAGACCGCATGAACGCATGCTTTAGAATGGTGATGCGTTTCCAATTATATTTTTTTTCTTTCTGGAAACATATTTTTGTGAACTTGTTGATGGAATGGAATACTAAAGATGTTACCTTTCTTTAGTAAGAACTAGCAAATTACCCGTTACCAGATCTTTGAGTGAGATATGTTGAATGTTGTATTTTTGTAACTCTTTATTTTTTGTATATGTCCGAGTGTAAAAAAAACATAAGTAATTGATTCTTTGTTTATATGGTTATAATAATTAAGATGGACAAAATTATTGTTATTTGCCACCAGGCAAATAACAACACATTATTAAATGTTTTGGTACCGTTTTGTGATATCAAATAGATACCCAATATTTTGAAAAGGGTAGTGTAATTCATAAACAAAGCAATTAATTTCTACCACTTACGGAACCACTACTATTTCCTGGTTCCATACGGGCCAACCATTTGCGAGTGCGCCAATGCTATTCACGTGTAGACAATAGATTCCCGGGCGATTCGTTTGCTCTGCACACATTAGTAGTCGCAATTCAATTCAGACCGCATGAACGCATGCTTTAGAATGGTGATGCGTTTTCCAATTATATTTTTTTTTTCTGGAAACATATTTTTATGAACTTGTTGATGGAATGGAATACTAAAGATGTTACCTTTCTTTAATAAGAATATTATTTTTGGGTGGTGGTACCCTTAAAGGTAAAATATTTAAATAAGTTATAGGAGTGTAGCCTATCAGTGTACTATTAACAATTTGGTCAGCATTTCGTCAAGTTCAGCACCAGTCACTAAACATACGTACAGTATACAGATTCATAATAACAATGGGGGGGGTGGGTGGGGGGTGTCCGTAAAATGTTTTCGAAATCGAGACCAAGTACGTTCAAAGTTGAAAACCTCTCAGTGGGGGGGGGGGGGAAAGGGGGGAAGGGGGAGGGAGGAAGGGGGCGCTGTGCGTAAATTTGTTTCGAAACCGAGACCAAGTACTTTCGTACTTTCAAAGATTAAAAAAACCTCTCAGTGGGGTGGGAGGGGGGGGGGGGGGGGGGGGGGCGGTGTCCGTAAAAATGTTTTCGAAACCGAGACCAGGTAGGCTTACTTTCAAAATTTTCGAGACCGAGACCAAGTACCGTCAAACTTGAAAACCCCTCTCACCGAAGCCGAGACCAAGTACTTTTAAATTTTTCGAGCCAGCGACCGGAGATCTTCAAAAATTGTGTGGGCCGAGACCAGGTTTTAGTCGGTCGAGATCAGGTTTTAGTCGGTCGAGACCAGGTTTTAGACGGTCGAGACCGCTTAAAAGTAGTCCCGAGACCCGCTACAATTGTAAAAGGGGGGGTTCAAACCCCCTAAAACAGCCATTATTTGGTCAGAGGGGGGGGGGGGTTTGAACCCCCCAAATCCCCCCTGGGTACGCCTATGGTAGTAGTAGTAGTAGTAGTAGTAGTAGAAGTAGTAGTAGTATTGTAGGTAGTCATCGGCGTACCCAGGGGGGGGGGGTTCGAACCTCCCCCCCCCCCCTTTGACCAAAAAATGCTGTTTTGGGGGGTTTGAACCCCCCCCCCCCCTTTTCAAATCTTAACTGGTCTTGAGACCACATTTTAGCGGTCTCGACCGTCATTATCGATGGTCTCGGCCTCGAAAAGTGCGAAGAACCGTGGTCTCGGCCTCGAAAGTGTCAACAAGTTTCGGTTTCGGCTTTGAAAATTTTCTACGACCACCACAACCCCCCCCCCTCCCCCTCGCTTATTACAGGATTCTCATCCAATGGGTCATGGTCTCGTTCTCAAAAATGTCGAAAATTCTCGGTCTCGGCTTCAAAGATTTTCTTCGACTACCCCCCCCCCCCCCCCCCCCCCAATGAGTCTTGGTCTCGGCCTTGAAAATTTAGGACTGGACCTGGTCTCAGTCTCGAAAATGTCGAAACATTCTTCGGTCTAGGCTTCACAAATTTTGTACGACTATTTTCAGAAAATCTTTTACGAATCCTGTACGAATTGGCAAGGAAAAATAACCCTAATTCTTGCACAAGTAGGCTACAGCTTTTTATACTTGAATACAAAAATAAATACTGATGTACTTCGAATAGACATTTACAAAACGCCTTTCTCAATATTTCAACTTTCAAGTGCAAGTGAACAACATATTTTGGTAGCCCCAATGTTTTCCTTCGAATTTTACGAATATGGTGTTGAAACAACACTCGGTATATGATGAAACAAAAATGCACCGATCGTCAGTCAGTCACTCACGCATGCAGCGTACGTATGCCGTGTCTTGCCATTGGTATGGGTAAATACGTCGAGTCGAAGCATTCCGCACCCTTGTTCGCTACCGACCAAATACTGAATTTGACAATTGAAAACAACGAACACCATATAACTATCTAAATACAAAATTATGTTCCCACAAGGAGATAATCAATGTCAGTCTTGTTTCGCTTCAAAAATAAAATATCAAATTGCGATCGCGTCGCTTTCGCATCGCTTTGAATACCGTACCCATATAGTACGCAATACATGCAGGCCGGTGCACATATTTGTACTGTACCAGTGCTGCAGTCATTGCGTACGTGCGGTGCTGTATGGTATAATTTTGCTGTCAAACTTGTTCTATGTTTGAGGTATCCCTTAGGTTAGTAAAAACGCACTATGGGTTTGTTCTTCGCCCGCACGTAACAAACCGGTAGAAGCTGCATCGCGATTTATTGCCCATACATGGCTTAAAAACAGCCAATCTGGACAAATCTTGATGACCGACACAAACACCGTCCTCTTATTATAATATAGATATTATGTTTGGGTGGTGGTACCCTTTAATACGGAAGGACGCACACGCAACCCGGAAATAATACAACGTTCCCATATCCATACATGTATACAATGGCCAGGTCAGCCTGACCAATCACAGCGCTTTCGCTCACCGCGGTATGATTTCTGCATTGCATGCAGTGGCGTTTGTTTCACGATCGATCTTGAGCAGCCAACGCTCCCAAACCAAGATTTCAGTTGAAACCGAAATGAAGGTTGCTCAGAAAAACATTATTTATGGCATAAAAAAAAAATTGAATTAGGACCTACAATTTTCAGAGGATGTAGATGAAATATGCAAGTATCGAATTCCGTTAAAGGTACGGTGACGTGAAATCCCGGCTTTGATTGAGGCTTATAGCTTTGAATATATGGTTATATTGATATAATGTACATGTACCACACTCTTTTTTCAAAGAAATCCTTTAGTTTGGCAAAAAAAGGTAAATTTCATGCGACTTTTTGGCGTCACATGCAGTCTGTGACGTCATCTATGACGTCATGAACATTTGTTTTTAGAAATTTCAAATTTGAACTTCATTTTTCGAAAGAGCGTAAAAAATAATGACCAGATACCGAAAAATCAATTGAATTGGCTGAGATATGCCCATCCAAATGAATGTTTTGTCAATAAGCAATCAGTGTTATAGTGCTCTGGTAATAACTTTATGAACCAGAGCTCTATAACACTGATTGCCCATTGAAGTAAAATTAATTTTGATGGGCATATCTCAGCCAATACTTCACATATTCAATAGATTTTCGGTATTTGGTCATTATTTTTGACGCTATTTCGGAAAATGAAGTTCAAATTTGAAATTTCTAAAAAGAAATGTTCATGACGTCATAGATGACGTCACAGACTGCATGTGACGTAAATCACTTTTTTTGGAGTATGGAACGCCGACGCCAAAAGGTTGCATGAAATTTACCTTTTTTTGCCCAACTAAAGGATTTCTTTGAAAGAAAGCTATACACCTGAATAAAAGCCGGGATTTCACCATACCTTTAAGTTGAAATTTTCAGCCGGAGACAACTTTTAATGAATTTGAGGCTTTATGTACTAAAGACCCACAGCGACTTATGACAGATTCTGTTGGACAACAACACATATACTCCGCAAAAAAAGAAACAGGACACTTGTTCAAGTTTCAACATTTCATATTTATGTACAATACAGTGCACATTATCATATATCAAATTAAAGGAAATTTAGTCCTCTATACGCTGGGTATAAGTGAAATGCATTATCATTCATGCATGAACTGCCATGGTCAATTAACAATAGCAAGGTCTGTTTTTAAAAATAGCAAAAACAATGGAGGACCACACCATTCGACTGAAATGATAGTAAGCGTTTCGCTTAGAACAAGATGTGTGGGGCAAGTAAATTATGACATTATTCAACCTTATTGTTATGAACAAACTCTGAAAATACACATTTTCCAATAAAACAGATATGAGAACATGATCAACATACTGGTCTATCTTTGAGGCATGAAGCTTGTCTGTTTCATGTGTCCCCTGCAATTTTAACCATAGTTACCTATAAAAGAAATGACATGTTAGAGACTGCCCAACAGGTTGACCAAGGGACTCTCTAGACATCAGGTTTTGAAGATCTTTGGACAAAGGTAGAATTCTTAAGAAGAATTTATACCAAGATTCATGCTGAAATAAGGACACAAGCTGTGGTTTAGACAAATAAACCTTTGCCATGAAATTCCCCATTTTGTTACATTTGGATGAAAATAAAACCTATAACAGTCACAATTTGACTTCATTTATACTTTTTTTTATTGAGATGAAAATAAAGAATAGCACATTTTTAATGAATAAAATTATGACATGTCATGAATATAGCATTTTAGTAATATGCTTATCAACATTTATATGGTTGAGTGAATGTTCCATTTTTGCTATTTTTGAAAACAGACCTTGCTGTGGTTAATTGACTGTGACAAGTCATGCATGAATGATTTCATCTGGATTTTATGCCAATATTGAAGGGGGTCATTTTATCTTTAATTCGATTTACAATATATCATAAATTGTATCCCAAATAAATAATAGATATTTTGTCTTAAATAAGTGTCCTGTTTCTTTTTTGCGGAGTTTAGTATCAGTTCTGTTTAATGGACCAGTGAAATTGAATGTTCTATTAAGAGATTATGTTCTATATTAAGGATATCGTTTGAAGCGTCATAACAACTTATCCCGCAACCATTATACAGCGCAGTGTATTGTCACGATTGGGTCAGCGTGCCTGTAATAGGCCCATCGCTGCTAGTGTGATTAATTGCCCAGATGTGGCTTGCTCACTGCAAAATTGGTGAGAAATCTGTGATGGACATGTTTGCTTCAATAGGGGCAAAGGTCGCAACCGTCGCTACTACAGCGGCCTTAACATGGGATCGGTAGGTGAAGAGCGTGACTGACACGACACACTTTTTCAATATAGATTATTATTGATATTATCATTATTATTAATGATATCATCAAATGATTATTATTATTAATAATATTATTATTTTTATTATCATTATTACTAATATTAGTGTTAGTTTTACTATCAGTATTATCATGGTATATATTTCATAATTATAATTTAAGATATTTATTAATATTAACATTAATATTGTGTCAGTTAAAGTACATTACCATTTGTCAATGTGATGTTATCACTGCTCTCACAGTAGAAACCTGCATATCCCGGAGGGCAGGTGCAGGAGAATGTATTCATCAGATCATGACAAGTGCCTCCATTTCTACAGGGTGTTGCAGCGCAGTTGTCCACATCTGGAGTGAAAATTCAATTTGGTGCAGAACGTTCAGATTAATTTGAATGAAACAGAGATAATAAAAAATTCAAACATATAGAGAAACTGACCAGAAATATAATATGACTGAAAAAGAGCAAAGAAAATGGGATTCCAGCTAGATTCGAACCCGAAATCCTCCGGATTGCTAGACCGGCGCTCTTACTGACTGAGCTATAGAAAACCCTTTATTCGGTGTTCGTCCCAGAAACCCCTTAGCTTTCATTGCTCGAATGGTCAGAAGCTATTATAAACCTGACATAAACCCGAAGGACAGAAATCAACTTGGAGAATATGCGAGGGATCACCGAAGTGATGCAGCCTTTTTCTATAATTAATTCAAACATATAGAGAATATATACACTCAGCAAAAAAAGAAAGTAAACACTTTTTCAAGTTCATGTTTCATATAAGATTTTATAAAAAACAAATAAATGATATATATCAAATTAAAGGATATTTAATTGTTTTTCAACCTGTTAGGTGAATACAAATTGAAACTTTATGCATGAGTGAACCCATTCATTTGTCTGTTCCAAGGTGCAAAAGTAAAAATTTCAAAATTGCACAAAAAAATATAAAAAGTCATATTGCACAGAAAAGTTAAACAAAACATGATAAAGGTTTGCATGGTTCATTGCACTTGAAAAGAAAATTATTAAAAAGAGTAATCTTTGTTTGTTTGTTTAGAGTCAGTATCTTTCTTTCTTTGCAGTGTTTCTTTCTTTCTTTAAAGTCAATATCTTGTTGGGCCACCATAACTGTTAACCACAGTTTAACCACATTTGTCTCCCATTCAAAGATAAAGCCATTGTGTAAGTGTGATCTTTTGTTTCCATTTTCTTTTGTGGAAGGGCATTTACACATCAATGGCAGGCAGTCCATTTTTGCAATTTTTACTTTTGCACATTGGAAGAGAAAAACAAATGTGTTTACTCATGCATACAGTTTCAATTTGTGTTCACCTGGCAGGTTGAAAAACAATTAAATTGTCTTAAATTTGATATGTAATTTATTGATTTTTATTTAAGTTTTATATGAAAATTCTGGACTTGAAAAAGTGTTTACTTTCTTTTTTTGCTGAGTGTAGATAATAAACAGAGTCACAGTAAGAAAAAAACATCAATTTAAGAGCTAGTATGATTAGAACATAAAAATACAAATAGTGATATTATAGTATCGACTTATAGAGCTCGAAATAATAAATTATCACTACAACCGTTCAATTAGTTTAATCAACTGCAGACCCTTTATTGTATTTTGTGCTTGTACTTGATGTTCGCACACTAAATTTAAAATTAATTTTGGTCAAGAACTATCAGTTGTGATTCAATCACATTTGTGATGGAACAGGATGATTCATCAGACAAATTAACATTTTCAAAACTTTTGATCACAATACAAATAATTCATCTCTAAAATTTCTGTCATTTACATCATTTTGTAAGCATTGCAAAGAAACTTCTTGAGACCCCCCTTGATCAGACTTTTATTATCCTGGGCCTTAACAGTGTTATATCGAATGGTAAGTAGTGTGTGCAAACTTCCCATAGGGAGCCAAATGAGCCGCGCACAGGATGGTCTTGGATCGACTAATTTTTGTTAATGCTCTTGTTCTTGAACGGGAAGTCTGCGCAATGCACACTGTTTTTTTACACGTGTTGGCGCTTGCACAAAATACACAAGGTCTGAGATGGATGGAGGGGAGTATCACAACTTAAAGGGATAGTTGAGTTTTGGTATAGAGGGCGCTACACAAAAAACTTTTTTGTGAGATACTGAAAAACTGAGTGTCAAATTCGATAGAGCATAATATTTTAATGACAGAATAAACTTTATTTGATCCAAATCGGTTCAGAAATGACTAAAATATCCATGAACATAACCATTTGTAATAGTTGTGGAGCCCCACAAATATTTGATAATTTTGAAGCAGGCGTAAAAAAAAAATTTCAAAAGAGGTATTTAAAGAGTTGTTGATTATCTCTCTATCTAATCACTATTTTGACAAAACAATCATATGCACAATATTTCATTTTAAATGGTTCAAATCGATGAGTGTTTAAAGAGCGTCCTCTTGAGTTTTACCAGTTTGTTTATGATAACAGGCTTTTTACTTAGTCATTTTTAATTTTGTATTCCCTTCGAGCATGGTGGAGTTATATATATTAGTTTCTAATGTAATGGTGCAAGTTTTGGTTACTAAAATTCTGTTTGACCAAAACTATACTCTCTTTACCGAAACTCAACTATCCCTTTAAGCAAGGTCAAGTTTTGGTTTATCAATATATCAAATAATACACACCCCTAATTTTTGAATTTTACTCGTGCATTTATATTGCACTCGGCCTAAGGCCTTGATGCAATACATTAAATGCACTCGAGAAATTCAAAATATATTGGTGTATATTCTGTTATATTTAACTACAAGCGATGCACTTTTTGTATAATAACAACATAATTGCATCTAATAATTATTTTTCTTTCTTCTGATATAAGGCTATACAAGAAATAGGCCTATAAAATGTAAATAGGCCTATAAAATGTCTGATGTTGATTTAATCATACCAACATGACCAACATGCATGTGGGTTAATCGCAAAATATTAACTTACACAAGCATTCAACACCAGAATCTCTATCATGCAGGCAGGAACTGATGACAAACGTTGCTTGTGAACAGTCCATCAGACGACTCTCTGTGCCAGCACATTGGAGATATTCAAGCCAGATTGTCCCTGTGCCTTCCCCATAGTGAGCACCAGTCCACTTGTTTATTTTGTCCTCAAAGCCAAGCTGCCTGCATACAACCTGTGCCTCATCACTGCTCCAATTATTGTCACAGATCGTGCTCCACACGCCATTGTACCAGATCTCCACTCGTCCCTCATGAAACCCAGCACCGTTCACCAGGTGCAGGTCACCTAAGCACAGAAAAAAAAGAACATTTATTGTGAATTATTTTGCCCTCATAAACAATCATCCTATCCAAACAGAGGAATAATGTTAGAGTTTGTGTGAACATCCGTCCGCAATATCGTTCAAATGACTAGCAATTTTGCGCGTCCTGTTCAATTTTCGACTGTGAAACGAAGTAACGAACCAAGAATTTCTCGAAAATAACCACTCATAAAGTAAATAATATCACTTCTACCATTTTCTATTTTGAATTCCGCTACTTAATGGACTGTCAAACATACACATTTTCAATTATTACTGGAGAAAATGGGTCGCCAAATCTTCTGAGAATTATCTGAATATTTCTCAATTCTCGGAACCGGCCCGGATCCCGGCTCGGTGGCATTTACCGCCGGGATTCGTTCCCGTTCTCAGATCGGATAACAGCATTACTAACAATTAATGAAATTGAACTAGAATTGTTTGAAAATGGATGGGAAAACCTATAATATTATCATTTTTATTATCATTATTACCAATATTAGTGTTATTATTACTATCAGTATTATCATGGTATATATTTCATTATTATAATTTGAGATATTTACTAGACATTAATATTGTGTCAGTTAAAGTACATTACCATTTGTCAATGTGATGTTATCACTGCTCTCACAGTAGAAACCCTCATATCCCGGAGGGCAGGTGCAGGAGAATGTATTCATCAGATCATGACAAGTGCCTCCATTTCTACAGGGTGTTGCAGCGCAGTAGTCCACATCTGTAGTGAAAATTCAATTTGGAGTAGAACGTTCAGATTAATTTGAATAAAACAGAGATAATAAACAATTCAAACATATAGAGAAACTGACCAGAAATATAATATGACTGAAAAAGAGCAAAGAAAATGGGATTCCAGCTAGATTCGAACCCGAAATCCTCCGGATTGCTAGACCGGCGCTCTTACTGACTGAGCTATAGAAAACCCTTTATTCGGTGTTCGTCCCAGAAACCCCTTAGCTTTCATTGCTCGAATGGTCAGAAATCAGATAGAAATCAACTTGGAGAATATGTGAGGGATCACCAAAGTGATGCAGCCTTTTGTACAATTAATTCAAATATATAGAGAATATATCTAATAAACAGTAGACAGTAAGAAACTAGATGGATCTTCGACTGCGCGCAGTCGAAAATTATGTCTCCGCTATGACGCGATTTTAATATCAAGCCCAAATTAACATGAACTGAATTCATTTTTTTATATATTTTTCATATATTTTGAGTCCTGTGACCTTGACAATATGACCCCAAACTTTGATGGCTACATTGGCTTCCTATAAAGAAACATTTAGGTATCAAGTTTGATTGAAATCTGACATTTAGTTCTTGAGATTTTGCCATTACAAGCTTTTTTGCATGTATAATGAGTCCTATGACCTTGACTTTTAACCTCATGACCCCCAAATCTACTCAGATCATTGCCACCCCGATATGTACACTCATACCAAGTTTTAAATTAATTCATCAACCGGTTCGTGAGAACGATGCATTATTACACATATATTGAGTCCTGTGACCTTGACCTTTGACCTCATGACCCCAAAATCTTACCAGATCATTGGCACCCCACGATACATACATGAACCAAGTTTGGTGAGAATCCGTCAATCGGTTCTTGAGATAACGCGATCACGAGCTATTTTTGCATATATAATGAGCCCTGTGACCTTTGACCTCATGACCCCAAAATCTAATCAGATCATTGGCATCCCAAGATACATACATGAACCAAGTTTGGTGAGAATCCGTGAGAAACGGTTCTTGAGATAACGTGATCACGAGAACGGGACGTACGGACGTACGGGACGGACGGACGGACGGACGGACGGACGTACAACCCGAAAACATAATGCCTCCGGCTACTTCGTTGCGGAGGCATAAAAACATCAATTTAAGAGCTAGTATAAGAAGATTAGAACCTAAAAATACAAATAGTGATATTATAGTATCGACTTATAGAGCTCAAAATAATCAATTATCATTAAGACCGTTCAATTAGTTTAATCAACTGCGGACCCTTTATTGTATTTTGTGCTTGTACTTGATGTTCGCACACTAAATATTAAATTAATTTTGGTCAAGGACTATCAATTGTGATTCAATCTCATTTGTGATCACAATACAAATATTTATCTCTAAAATTTCTGTCATCTACATCATTTTGTAAGCATTGCAAAAAAACCTCTTAAGACCCCCCTTGACCAGACTTTTATTATCCCGGGCCTTAACAGTGTTATATTGAATGGTAAGTAGTGTGAGCAAACTTCCCATAGAGAGCCAAATGAGCCGCGCACAGGATGGCCTTGGAGCGACTAATTTGTTTTAATGCGCTTGTTCTTGAATGGAAAGTCTGTACAATGCACGCTGTTATGTTATATAACAAGCGCTGGCGCTTGCACAAAATAGCGCAAATTGCAAAACAGCCTCTAAGCGCTGAACAATATAATTACATACAAATCATCAAATGATATTTCAAGATACAATAAACATACATGCATATACATACATTAACTATTACAAAAATGCTAACTTAAACAAATGAGTTTTTAACCTAGATTTAAAAGTATCTACATTTGGGGAAGTACGGATATGCATGTGGGTAATTCCTCAACAGCCTTTTGTCAGTTAATATTAGTATGGAAAGGGTTAATTGTGAAATATTAACTTACATGAGCATTCAACACCAGAATCTCTACTATGCAGGCAGGAACTGGTGACAAACGTTGCTTGTGGACAGTCCATCAGACGACTCTCTGCGCTACCACATTCGGGATTTTCAAGCCAGATTGTCCCGGTGCCTTCTCCAAAGTAGGCACCATTCCGGTAGGTTATTCTGTCTTCAAAGCCAAGCTGCCTGCATACAACCCGTGCCTCATCACTGCTCCAATAATTGTCACAGATCGTGCTCCACACCCCATTGTACCAGATCTCCACTCGTCCCTCATGAAACCCAGCACCGTTCACCAGGTGCAGGTCACCTAAGCACAGAAAAAAAAAACATTTATTGTGAATTATTTTGCCCTCATAAACAATCATCCTATCCACACAGAGGAATAATGTTGGAGTTTGTGTGCACATCCGTCTACAATATCGTGTTTAAATGACTAGAAATTTTGCGCGTCCTGTTCAATTTTCGACGAACGAAGTAACGAACCAAGAATTTCTCTAAAATAACCACTCATAAAGTGAACAATATTAATTCCCCCACTTTTTATTTGAATTCCACAACTTTAATGGACTGTCAAACATACACATTTTCAATTATTACTGGAGAAAATGGGTCGCCAAATTTTCCGAAAATTATCTGAATATTTCTCAATTCTCGGTACCGGCCCGGATCCCGGCTCGGTGGCATTTACCGCCGCGATTCGTCCCCGTTCTCGGATCGGATAACAGCATTATTAACAATTAATGAAATTGAACTAGGATTGTTTGAAAATGGATGGGAAAACCTATAATATTATCATTTTTATTATCATTACTACCAATATTAGTGTTATTATTACTATCAGTATTATCATGGTATATATTTCATAATTATAATTTGAGAGATTTAGACATTGATATTGTGTCGGTTAAAGTACATTACCATTTGTCAATGTGATGTTATCACTGCTCTCACAGTAGAAACCCTCATATCCCGGAGGGCAGGTGCAGGAGAATGTATTTATTAGATCATGACAAGTGCCTCCATTTCTACAGGGTGTTGCAGCGCAGTTGTCCACATCTGGAGTGAAAATTCAATTTGGTGCAGAACGTTCAGATTAATTTGAATAAAACAGAGATAATAAACAATTCAAACATATTTATAAAGAAACTGACCAGAAATATAATATGACTGAAAAAGAGCAAAGAAAATGGGATTCCAGCTGGATTCGAACCCGAGACCTCCGGATTGCTAGACCGGCGTTCTTACTGACTGAGCTTTAGTCGGTGTTCGTCCCAGAAACTCCTTAGCTTTCATTGTTCGAATGGTCAGAAGCTATTATAAACCTGACATAAACCCGAAGGATAGAAATCAACTTGGAGAATATGTGAGGGATCACCGAAGTGATGCAGCCTTTTTGAATAATTAATTCAAACAGATAGAGAATATATAGATAATAAACAGTAGACAGTAAGAAGAAACATCAATTTGAGAGTTACTATAAGAAGATTAGAACCTAAAAATACAAATAGTGATATTATAGTATCGACTTTATATAGAGCTTGAAATAATAAATTTATCATTACGACCGTTCAATTAGTTTAATCAACTGCGGAGTCTTTATTGTATTTTGTGCTGGTACTTGATGTTCGCACACTAAATTTTAAATTAATTTTGGTCAAGGACTATCAATTGTGATTCAATCACATTTGTGATGTAACAGGATGATTCATCAGACAAAGTAACATTTTCAAAACTTTTGATCACAATACAAATATATATTTCTAAAATTTCTGTCATCTACATCATTTTGTAAGCATTGCAAAAAAACTTCTTGAGACCCCCCTTGATCAGACTTTTATTATCCCAGACCTTAACAGTGTTATATTGAATGATAAGTGCGTGCAAACTTCCCATAGAGAGCCAAATGAGCCGCGCACAGGATGGCCTTGGAGCGACTAATTTGTTTTAATGCGCTTGTTCTTGAATGGAAAGTCTGTACAATGCACGCTGTTATGTTATATAACAAGCACTGGCGCTTGCACAAAATATGCAAGGTCTGAGATGGATGGAGGGAAGTATCACAACTTAAGCAAGGTCAAGTTTTGGTTCATCAATATGATATCAAATAATACACACCTCTAAATTTTGAATTTTATGCATTTATATTGCACTCGGCCTAAGGCCTCGATGCAATATAAATGCAGTCGAGAAATTCAAAATATATTGGTGTATATTCTGTTATATTCAACTACAAGCGATGCACTTTTTGTATAATAAGTAATAACAACATAAAATTGCATCTAATGATTATGTGAACTTGTTCTTTCTTCCAATACAGAGTGTTTATAAAAAAGCGGAACCCAACTTCCACCAGCAATATATTATGAAGTAAACATAGTTATGTTTATTGCAATATATCATCTTAAAGATGATTTATTATTCTTTCATTTGATACCACTTTTGTAATAATTGATCTTGTAGTTATCGAATTGCAGGCATTTTAAACGAGCAATGTTAAAATTGCTTTGCGCACATGATTTAGATCTATTCATCAACACGGGCTGATGGTCATTCATTCAAACCTCTCCTTGTGTTCTTTTGTCTTGTAATCCTTTTGTTCTGTAAATAAATGAACATGGAGATACTTTCTTAATCAGTTCCTTGCCTGACCAAGCAACTGACCACTGAACACGAGCACAAACCTGTGCGGACAGACATGGGGGTCATGTGGTAGGACATTGGGGATGATTTTGGACCCTCAACTCTTCTCAAAGTTGAATAAAATGTCAAACTATGAATCAAGAAACATCATGAAGTGTCACTTGACTTTGTCTGTTTCATTATTTACACTGCATTTAACAATTAGTTTCTACTCTCGTGCGCAAAGTACTTTTTACATAACCCTTTTTTAAAAGGTTTTATTCAATCATGCATGACGTTATCACATATTTGGTATCAAACGAAAGAGTATGAATTGACCTTTGATATGCCATATTGCAATAAATATAATTATGTTTATTAAATAAAATATTGCGGGTGGAAGTTGGGTTCCGCTTTTTTATAAACACCCTGTATAAGGCTATAATACAAGAAATAGGCCTATTAAATGTAAGTATCGATCTGATGTTGATTTAATCATACCAACACGACCAACATGCATGTATGTGGGTAATTCCTCAGCAGCCTTTTGTCAATTAATCAGTATGGAAAGGGTTAATCGTGACATTTTAACTTACATGAGCATTCAACACCAGAATCTTTCTCATGCAGGCAGGAACTCGAGACAAACGTTGCTTGAGAACAGTCCATCAGACGACTCTCTGTGTTATCACATTGGAGATTTTCAAGCCAGATTGTCCCTGTGCCTTCCCCAAAGTAGGCACCAATCCGCTTGTTTATTTTGTCCTCAAAGCCGAGCTGCCTGCATACAACCTGTGCCTCATCACTGCTCCAATTATTGTCACAGATTGTGCTCCACTTGCCATTGTACCAGACCTCCACTCGTCCCTCATGAAACCCAGCACCGTTCACCAGGCGCACGTCACCTAAGCACAGGAAGAAGAAAAAACATTTATTATAAATCATTTTGCCCTCATAGACAATGATCAAATCCACACTAATGTTGGCCACAGTAAACCACGTACCCAGATTTAAGTACCGTAAAACGTATAAGACGCACTTTTTTTCCGTTGGAAAAATTTCAAAGCGGGGGTGCGTATTATACACACGTATAGCAACAAATTTTTTTTTTTTTTTTTTTTTTGGACACCCTGTAGTCATGTTGAATGTGTACATGGTTTAGGGCATGACAAGAGCTTGCTGTCAGTTGTAGCATTCAGCAAAATATACCTTTTTCTTACACAAAAAATATTGGTTACAGATCTATGTAAAAATTGCAAGTTTATTGAGCAGTAATACTGCTGCTAATGAATATTCATACATTCGTGAGCAGCAGTACTAATTAAATATGCAATTTTCTAACCAGTGGTTATAAATTTTGCTGATAATTAAAAATAGTTGTTAGTAAATTTAGAAAATTGCATTATATTTAGTGAGTATTGGTGCTCATGAATATTCATGAATATGAATATGAATATTTATGAGCACCAGTATTACTGCTCAATAAATGTGCAATTTGTGTACTAACCACTATTTTTATGTGAGAAAATGATGTTGATGAATGCTACATTCAACATTAAGCTATTGTCATGCCCTAGACCAGTGGTATAAGCATTCCAACAGCACTTCAGGGTCTTTTTAAAAAAATACAGGGTGTCCCAAAAAATAATAATAATAATAATTCTTTTTTTTTTTTTTTTTGCTGTGAAAGTTGGGGGTGCGATTTATACACGGGTGCGTTTTATACACGGAGTTTTACGGTACCATTAATTGTATTTGCTCTCCATGGAAGCCAACATTAGCAGAAAAATATATATACTGCATTGAATTTAATTTTGTTTTGCATTTTATCATTATAATATGGTCCATCCTCATTAATATTCAGTGGTTTACAAAGAGGTTACATGAATTTAATTTGTTAACCCTTTAGTACAATTTCTTGTGGAATTGCTAAATTGTAAATGATTTAAACAGTAAAGTGAAGTAAGGGTGTCATATGTTCACCTAAAACCGTCAGATTGGGAGGGGACAAATTTACCCCCCTTGCACAAGGGTAGAACAAACAAAACGAAGAATATCCTTTATCATGATCCATAGAGGGAAGACCTAATAGCTGTCAATATATTTGTCCATTTATACATGTACATGCAGGCTAAAAGTCAAATTGAGCGAAAAAGAGTAATGGAGGACAAACAATGAATAGCATGATAGTACCAAGGGTGTCAACAGCTTCTCAAAAGTGTGTGTTGGGGGGGGGGGGGGGGGGGGGGTTATAGCGAGGGAGCAAAGCAATGGAGGTGGAAGGTGGTGTGACCCCTCCCACCGCAGGGAGCTTTTGCAATTTTTGACTTGAAATTGTGTAATTTGGTGCATACCCGAGGCAGAAATTTTACTTGATATGTAGCAATGGCAAGGTTTGGAATCAAGCAAACATCATGTAGTACATATGAAAGAGTGTTTGACGCCCATGCATGTTACCCACGCCAAGTAATAGACTGCTTCTGTAATGTATGCAAATAATATACGCATGACGTCAGACTCCTCGTCGTCAAGCTTAAAGGGTACCACCACCCAAAAATAATTTTCTTATTAAAGAAAGGTAACATCTTTAGTATTCCATTCCATCAACAAGTTCACAAAAATATGTTTCCAGAAAAAATATATATAATTGGAAAACTCCTCACCATTCTAAAGCATGCGTTCATGCGGTCTGAATTGCAAAGGCTAATGTGTGCAGAGCGAACGAATCGCCCAGGATTCTATTGTCTACAAACGTACGCGTGAATCGCATTGACGCACTCGCAAATGTTTGGCCCATACGAACCAGGAAGTAGTAGTGGTTCCGTATTTAAAGTGGTGGAAATTAATTGCTTTGTTTATGAATTACACAACCCTTTGCAAAATGTTGGGTATCTATTTGGTATCACAAAACGGTACCAAAACATATAATAATGTGTTGTTCTTTGCCTGGTGGTCCCCTTTAACAATAGTAACTAAGCTAGCTTGCCGGACATGGTTACTTTTGTTAAGCTTGCCGACGGGGAGTCTGACGTCATACGCATATTATTTGCATACATTACCGAAGCGATCTATTGCGCAGTGGTTACTAGGAAACTGATAAGAGGAAATTTAGGGTTTTGAAATAATGTTTGAGGGCAAAAAAAGGCAAAATTTACTTTGTTGTACATGTACGTCTATTTTGTATTAAATTGATTTTATTCTCAGGGGTTTTCGTGTTGGCCCTTTTCTATGCCACAACCCAATTATTGATAAATCCCTGAATATGATGTCTCTAATTTACGAGTACCAGTGGAACAATATGAACTTAATACAATAGGGATAACTGAATTTGCATTTTATTGATTTTATGATTGTTACTATGATGATAATGTACTGTAAAGATAATGCATTGAACGCGGTTTTATCGCAATGGCTTGCACAATGGGATGGGGCTGGGTTGCAGGGGGAGTTTTATACTGTTCCTGAAATTGAAATAGCATTATACCCGAAGCATGGGTGCAGGAAAATACTTGGGGAAAGAGTTTGCAATATTCAGGATAGATATATTGGCGAGTGGAAGCCAATAGATTATTGTTTAAACGATCGAATAACTTGAAGTTGAGGACTTCATGTGTGCTTTAATAGTGAACAGTATGTGAGAGCCTTGGCGCTAAACCTTTGTTGGGTGGGGCGCAGGGACACATAGTTTTGGCCCTGTGCTACAATGGGTCCATAGGCTGAGCCCCCAGAATTTGTAAGATGTTATATTACAGGGTGGCCCCCCAAAAATGAATGGGCCACTTCCCAAAATACAGTAACAAAAAAATGTTTATGTCCATCGGAAAGGGTGTCTTTTCCAATGAAAAACATTACCAAGAACAGTAATTTTGGACGAGTAGTTTTTGTTTTAGGACGTCTTAAGTGAGACCACGTCAGGTTCCCTTTTTTGTCAATTTTTACCACGTCAGTGCCTGATAAATCGCACTTCCTGCCCGTCATAGCATCAAACAACTATGCCTATTCTCTCGGCACACAGCTGAATGCACACTTACGTATTGCTCGTTGATCAATGCTATGACGGGCAGCAAGTGCGATTTATCAGGCACTGACTTGGTAAAAATTGACAAGGCGTTAGCCGTAATGTGTCTCGCCCAATTGCGCGCATTCATGCCAACGAAGTTTGGTTAAACAGATGCAGGTTCGGAAAGTTATCAACCATTATAGAGTCTTGCATGTAAACTTTCACATTTGACCTCATTTGACTTTGGACCAACTTATGTGACCTTTGACCCAGAATATCATGGAGGCCAATATAGGGCATCTACCAATCAAGTTTGGTTACAAACAGATGCAGGGTTGGAAAGTTGTTCAAATTTGTGTAAGGTCACAGACGGACAGACGGACGAAGGATGGAGGGCGGAGGACAGACGGACGACGGACGGTGGACGGAGAGACAGACGCAATTTGGATCTCTTAGTCTCCCTCCACCTCGGTGGGCTCGACAAAAATGGAAACCTGACATGGTGTCACTCACAAAGCCCTAAAACAAAAACTACACGACCAAATTTACTTTTCTTGGTATCGTTTTTCACTGGAAAAGACACCCTTTCCAATGGACATAAAATTTTGTTTACTATATTTTTTAAAGTGCCCCAATCCACATTTTTTTGGCCACCCTGTATAGACATGTAAAGATATTCGGGATAACGAGTCTCGTTTCTTAGGATTATAACGCCGGCCTTCATTTGTCTTATTTTTATGACCATGAGGAAAGCGACCCCACTTGCACAGTTTTTGTTCGATTCTCAGCAAATTGGTGTTTTTTATGCTGCTTAAAAGTCCAATTTGCCAACATAAATCAATACATCTGGCGAAAACGGCTCAGTAATGTTTAGAATTCGTAGCATCTTCTATGTTTTTCTTCATTATCGTAAATAGCGCCCTAATATTGTGACCTTTCGAAATGTTTATGATTGCAACTTGTATAGCTTGACCTGCTTGACATGTGTGATGAACATGAAAGTGGTTGATCTAATAAAGGAATTGGAGAGGAGGTGCCCCCCCCCCCCCTTGGGCCTGGGAACGCCAAGCTTAATGGGCTTACCATGTTCATGGACAATATTCCCATCGATCTGCCTTGCAATACAATCCTTATTATATTCCGGGATACTGTAGATGCAAATGTATGTTATTATCTCTGCCAACGAAGTTGCAGGTTATGTTTTCGGTTCCGTTTGTGTGTGTGTTTTTTTTCGTTTTCTTTTCATGAACAGTCTCCTGTGCACAATTTTGCAGATATCTCAACCAATCTTTCATGGAAGCTTCCTGTCCTTCTTGAATAGAACCCATTCAATTTTCAACGTCAAAAGCCAAAGGTCAAAGTTAAGGTCGCACAAAAAAGTAAAATTTACATATTTGGCCATAACTTTGTTTCTATTGTCGTACAGACTTCAGACTTGGCTCTTACTATAGCTTATGGAAAGATGCACCTTGCATGACCTTTGACCTTGGCATATAATAAAATTGGTTTATTGGGGATTTATGCTCTTCCTGAGTGCTAAGATGGAAATAAGATCGATCAAAATATCAAATCACTTCGTGTAAAAAAAACTCCTAAAAATATTTCCGTAATTCAGGTTCGTGAGTTGATTGATATCTCTGACAAGCCTGTTTATTCCCCTTTAAATTTAATATGCACCATGTGTAATGATTATTCCCCAAATGCTCAATCAAATAAAACAGTATACCACAAGTCTTTTAAATATTGACTTTAGACCCAATTCTAGGACTCATGAATATTACTCATATCACTCACAATTATGCGTCAGATAGGTATTTTACATTGGGCATAAATAGTTGTGGATATCCATTCATTCTTTTTGCAACGTCCAACGGAAAATGTGAACGGATACTGTATTATGGTTGCACAGACCTCCACTGCAGTAGTTTATATCCAGTTGCCATGGTGGCGGGGCGTGTACTGCAGATTGTGGTACGTTTGCCACATGTGCAACGGCAAAACCAATGGTTGATTTTTATTCGTAAAACCCAATTTACAGCCATGTTCTATCTAAAAAAATTACATGGGTGTCATATTTATCCTTCTGTATCTACTGGAAAACGTTAATATGATCTGTAAATGGTGGATACTCACTTGAACAGGTCTTCAGTGAGGATATCGGACATAATTGTAAAGTAGATGTAGAGCTGGAGCAAGCTGTGCTGCGCGCCTGTGCATAGACAATTTGCATGTATGGCAAGTGCAGAGGGCGCTATACTAGATTTGCTACAGGCCCCCCCAACTCAAAATGGAAGTTGGTATATTTTCAATGAAGAGATCGTCTGAGTTCTATGTTAATTAGACTGGCTGCCGTGGTAATATTAGCGTAAATTCATTCATAATAATGCGCGGGCGCGAACTTCACAATTATCACGCACGAATTCATGTATGCCTCTGCTATGACGTCACAATGAAAAACAATATTTTGCTCCTAGTAAGGAAATCCCCTGTTACTTGATTGTGCGCAATTAACTAAATGAAATCGCGTAACTGTTAGTACTGCGCGAAACTAAACTAATAGAGATGAATAAAAATACTTAGCGCCGATCTTTGGTATTAAGAAGCGCAATTTTGCTGAGAAGTGCGTGTTTGGGTCATTCTTCGATAAGTGTATATTTTCGACCATCGTGAGGTCGTGAAACTCAAAACTGTTTCTCCACTTCCACTTCTGTGTGTTTAATATATGTTAACATCTGTAGATTAGGGAAATATTGTTTGGCGCGATCTTTAATGGGGCTATGTAATATTTTAGGGGGTTTTAACATGTACACTGTTAATGCGTCATCTCCGTCACAACATTTTTGCACAACTAGATCGTCGCATTTTAACTGAAGAACATAATTCACTTCTTATTCAATCTTTGTTTGGAAAGAAAGGGTGATTGTGAAAAGAAAAAAAAACATTGGTCAACCATAATCACATTTTTTTCCTCTAGAGCCACCATTTATGCTTGCCTTGCTGAATAAATAGTGAATTTTGCCAAATAGTTTTGCTTTCAATCAGTGTGATGAAATTTTCTCAGGAAATTAGGATGAAGAGAGGTACATGATTATGAGTAAATAGATCGCTAAAAATACCAATACAAATATGTTTTACCAGAGTTTAATCTTTGTTGAAATTTATGCATTTGAACTCAGCGTGACGGAGATGACTGAAGCGTGACGGAAATGACTGAAGCGTGTATTTAACATGTTTAAGAATACATTATAATCACATGTTATATAATACATTATAATCACATGTTATATAATAATCTAAAATTCATGCAAACTAAGCTTTGTCATAGAATATTTGTCAATTTTGAACAACATTGTGTGTCAATTAACTGAGTTGACAATCCAACTAAAACTCATCATCTCAGTCACAAAAGAGCCGTGACGGAGATGACGCGTGACGGAGATGACTATCAGACACATTTAAAGCGCCGATAGCTAATGGCAATGTATTTAATACAAATGAGCGATAGTGATGTATGGTTGTTCCGTGGGCACATTCATACAAATGATTAGAAATTCAATCTAACATCTTTATCTAGCTAATATCAATCGTTCGGAGATGATAATCATCATCTCCGTCACGAAAAAAACGTGACGGAGATGACATTCAGACACATTTAAATCGCTGATAGCTTATAGCAATGTATGCAATACAAATAAGCGATAGTGTTGTAAAGTTGTTCCGCGGGCACATTCATACAAATGATTAGAAATTCAATCTAATATCTTTATCTAGCTAATATCAAGCGTTCGGAGATGACGCTTAATAAAGGTACGGACCTGGTTTTTGACAAAGATCTCAAAAAAACAATGTTACTTACCTATAGACCGGGGGAAAAACGTGTCTCTTCATTCTACTACCTAGTCACCCGACATGTTGCCACCACGATCACTCAAATTTAGCATATTTTTGTACCGTAGATGACGGACTCAAAATGCGTGACGGAGATGACGCAAAATATCGGGACACACAAAACAGATTCCTTTTTATTTTTTATTTTTTTAATCGTTGCATGTGTGCGTATTTAATCTTGGTATTCGTAGTCAACTCATAAAATTGAATTTATTAAGGTATATTAGGACAAAAAATATGCATCTTTTTTGAAATGCTATATTATGATATTTTTACATGATGCCATCGGAACATGCGAGTTTGAGGGGGGTGGAACATTACAAAAAATAATATAAAAAAAAGTATAAGAGTTATCACTTTACTTTTTTTTGTATTAGTTGATTTTTTACTTACTTGTAAGGCAACACAAAGAGATAACAACAAAAAAGCTTTAATTTTTTTTCTATGCGACACCAAATTAGCGGGACTCAAAACTATACACTTATCGAAGAATGACCCGTTTATGCCATGGCAACTGCAACACAAATGAGTGCGCAATGCGTAATTACTTTAGCTTTTTGCGTACTGTGTTATTTTATCCAATGAATCCACGTCTGGTAATTTATTCAAATGAACAAACTCTGACGTACTGCCTCATTTGCATGAACTTCAGGAAGTATTTTCAAAAACTTGCTGCTGAAGGCGTGGCCTATCTATGCGGTTAACACGCTATACACTTATACAGTTGGGCTTCTAGTTAGGTTATACATATACATATGTATAACCTATTGATTTTGTTCGAATTTTTATTATTATTATTTATTTATTATTCTTCCTAATTTTGTGCGTCGCATATCTCAAGATCAGATGAATCAATTGTCATGAATCTTCACATGATGATAGATCATGATCTAACTTAGAACTGCGAAGCTTTTCAGTGACGTCACATCACTATGACGTCACATCACTATGACGTCATCAGGACGCCATTTTGTAAAATATCAATAATCATCATATCTCAGTCACGCATCATCAATTTTAATTCAAATTTAGTATCAATATCAATCATGTCAATGGTCATCTTTCAAGCGTATGCGCATGCGTTTGCACTCCGAGACGCGCGCGTACGCGTCCGTCAAATGAAAAAAATTTCAAAAAATGTTAAAAACCCCAACCCAAGTAATTTACTATATGTTTCAGACAATTTTAAGCGTTTCAACAAATTCCGCGCGTGCGCGTCGGCGCGCGCGTATTTGCGCGTGTAACGCGAATGAATAGGAAAAGTGTCGTTTTTTCACATGTTTTGCAATCCTTATATATTCCTTAATGCACCCTATCAATTTGAGCCATTCTTGACTCATAATAACGGAGTACGCGCGCGTCAAAGTCAAAATTACGTGCGCATGCAAATTGGCAAAATATGGTAAAAACATTTTTTTTTATTCGGCCATAACTTTTTTTAAAGTCCACAAACACCCAATTTTATTTTAATATTCGGATAGATTATGAGTTGTAGATACGATTTCATACCTCATTTATGCCAAGTGAATGATATGACATCATCATATTACGCGTTGAAAAGTCAATATCATCATATCGAAATTTTAATATGTATAACCTTAATTCGTCAAAAGTGACGAATTCAACATCTAGTTAGGTTATACATATATACATATGTATAACCTATTGATTTCGTCAAGATTTTTATTATTTATTTATTTCTTTTTTCTTCTTCCTAATTTTGTGCGTCGCATATCTCAAGATCACATGAATCAATTGTCATGAATCTTCACATGATGATAGATCCTGATCTAACTTAGATCTGCTAACTTTTTCAGTGACATCACATCACAATGACGTCATCAGGACGCCATTTTGTCAAATTTCAATAATCATCATATCTCAGTCATGCATCATTAACTTCATTTGAAATTTCGCATCAATATTAATCAGGTCAATGGTCATCTTTTAAGCTCATGCGCATACAATTACACTCGGAGACGCGCGCGTACGCGTCCGTCAAATGAAAAAAAATGTCAATAAATGCTCAAAACCTCAACCCGAGTAATTTACTATATGTTTCAGACAATTTTAAGCGTTTCAAAAAATTCCGCGCGTGCGCGTCGGCGCGCGCGTATTTGCGCGCGTAACGCGAATGAATAGTAACATTGTCGTTTTTTCACATGTTTTGCATTCCTTATAGATCCCTCAACACACCCTATCAATTTGAGTCATTGTTGACTCATAATAACGGAGTACGCGCGCGTCAAAGTCAAAATTACGCGCGCATGCAAATTGGAAAAATATGGTAAAAAAATACTTTTTTTATTCGGCCATAACTTTTTTAAAAGTCCACAAACATCCAATTTTCTTTTAATATTCAGATAGATTATGAGTTGTAGATACGAATTCATACCTCATTTATGCCGAGTAAATGTTATAAAGTCATCGTATTGACGGTTAAAGTTGAAAATGCGAATTTTACTCAATTTCAATCAATGTTGAAATCGACCACAGTGTACTTTTGACCATATCTCACTTATTCTCCATCAATGTACTCCCAAATTTTGATATATCGTAGCTGATGTTCTGCTCTATTCGCAATCTATTCACACCATTTAGTTTTGTTCAATGGATCCTGATGAATTGTTTGATTGGAAATGAGAGTCCAAATCTGTTACCAATTGAGGGTTAGTCAAAACGTATGTTATCGACATATAACTGCTGAAGGAATTATGCTATCAATTTTAGATTTCGCATGTAGATAGGGATTTTCAAACCCATCATTTCATAAGTTAACACCAAATCGCGAAAATGCATATTTCATTGTCATGTTTACCGTTAAAGGTCAAATAAATCAAGCATAAATACTCAATAACCACGTACGCCGCGGACATGAAATTCAGCACACATGTATGGTATAATGAAAGGAAAATGTTCATAAGATAAGATCGGATTATGAAAATGGCGTTAAGGATATGTAAATTAGGTTCAAAGGTCAAATAATTCATTGTTACAATGACAAATGCAGTGTGCAATCACTGATGTATCTTTCCCGATTTCCCATTTTCGTTAAGAGATCTAATGTTGGTCTCGTGGTATAATTTGTGACACAAGATCAAAGGGTCGTGGGTTCGAATCCAAGGCAATATTTTTTCTTTTTTTCTTCTTTTTTGCTTTCTTTTTTCAGGGGTGGGGGGAATCTATTATTATTGATATCATGATTGAGTAGTTATTTTTGGAATCATCCTTTTATCATAATAAATCGATATGTATAACCTTAATTCGTCAAAAGTGACGAATTCAAAATCTAGTATTGTTTTTGTGTCTGTATGCCAATGCATAGAGACACGAAAACAAGGATTTTGTTCGTCGGATACCTCAATAACGGGTGCAGCTATTGTCCTGAAACTTTGCCAGATGATAGATCTTGGTCTAACTTAGAACTGCCAAACTTTTGAGTGCCGCCGACTATTCGTGACGTCAACGGGACGCCATTTTGTGAAATTTCATTCATGGATGTATCTCAGTCATGCATCTTGTATTTCCCTTTAAATTTAGCACCAATAATTATCACGCCGAGTGGCAACTTTTCCGATTATGCGCATGCGCATGCGCTACGTAACAAGCGCGTACGCGCTCGTCTAAGGATCTTAAAATCTGAAAATGCTCAAAAACAACCATTTTTTTATTCGGGCATAACTTTTTTAAAAGTCCACAAAAACCCAACTTTCTTTTAATATTCGGATAGATTATGAGGTGTAGATACGAATTCATACCTCATTTATGCCGAGTAAATGTTATAAAGTCATCATATTGACGGTTAAAAATTAAATAGCGCACGAGTGTGAAAATTTCCCAAGTCTGGTCTCTTATCGGCCATAACTTTTTAAAAAGTCCACAAACTCGCAAATTTCTTTGAATAT
Organism: Echinarachnius parma; assembly: GCA_037951105.1. Taxonomy (NCBI): domain Eukaryota; kingdom Metazoa; phylum Echinodermata; class Echinoidea; order Clypeasteroida; family Echinarachniidae; genus Echinarachnius; species Echinarachnius parma. The sequence continues at coordinate 60,726 of JBAMJV010008904.1, read as the reverse complement.
CCGGAAAGATTATGAGTTGTAGATGCGAATTCATACCTCATTTATGCCGAGTAAATGTTACAAAGTCATCATATTGACCGTTAAAATTTAAATGGCGCACGAGTGTGAAAATTGTCTAAGTCTGTATAGCGCCATCTAACATCTAAGGGCGAACAATTCAAAACAAATAATTGGCAAAATATGGTAAAAACATCCTTTTTTAATTCGGCCATAACTTTTTCAAAAGTCGACAAAAACACAATTTTATTTGAATATTTGGATAGATTATGAGTTGTAGATACGAATTCATACCTCATTTATGCCGAGTAAATCTTCTAAAGTTATCGAATTGACCGCTTAAAGTTGAAATCGCGCAAAGGGTGTGAAAATTGGCTAAATTTGGTCAAACATGCATTTCTCTTAACGATCATAACTTCTTTGATACATGGATATATCCAAATATTTTTACAAATTCTGAAAGAGTATGAGTTGCACATATTTTTACAATTTTAACATTGGCCAATCAGATTTTGTAAAGTCATCATAGTGTACGATAAAGAAAAAAAAAGTTCAACCTTCAATTACGACCAGTTCCCATGCTCAAATCGTAAAATAAAATCGAAAAAATGATTGTGTAGCAGAAACTCAGCTTTAGCATACTGAAAACCGGGTACAAATCGGCCAAAGGAAAGGTGTGATATGGTTGAAATAAGACGTCAGGTACAGAGCCATTTTACAGTCATTTTGGTCAATTTAAGAGCTCCCCCCTCCCCTTTTGTTATGAATTAATATTGTTACCCTATGTTGTGTCATTCATTTATGCCAAGTAAATGTTATGACATTATCATAATTACGCGTTGAAAAGTCAATATCATCATATCGTAATTTCAATATGTATAACCTTTAATTCGTCAAATGTGACGAATTCAACATCTAGTATTGTTTTTGTGTCTGTATGCCAATGCATAGAGACACGAAAACAAGGATTTTGTTCGTCGGATACCTCAATAACGGCTGCAGCTATTGTCCTGAAACTTTGCCAGATGATAGATCTTGGTCTAACTTAGAACTGCCAAACTTTTGAGTGCCGCCGACTATTCGTGACGTCAACGGGACGCCATTTTGTGAAATTACATTCATGGATGTATCTCAGTCATGCATCTTGTATTTCCCTTTAAATTTAGCACCAATAATTATCACGCCGAGTGGCAACTTTTCCCATTATGCGCATGCGCATGCGCTACGTAACAAGCGCGTACGCGCCCGTCTAAGGATCTTAAAATCTGAAAATGCTCAAAAACAACCATTTTTTAATTCGGGCATAACTTTTTAAAAAGTCCACAAAAACCCAACTTTCTTTTAATATTCGGATAGATTATGAGGTGTAGATACGAATTCATACCTCATTTATGCCGAGTAAATGTTATAAAGTCATCATATTGACGGTTAAAAATTAAATAGCGCACGAGCGTGAAAATTTCCCAAATCTGGTCTCTTATCGGCCATAACTTTTTGAAAAGTCCACAAACTCGCAAATTTCTTTGAATATCCGGAAAGATTATGAGTTGTAGATGCGAATTCATACCTCATTTATGCCGAGTAAATGTTACAAAGTCATCATATTGACCGTTGAAATTTAAATGGCGCACGAGTGTGAAAATTGGCTAAGTCTGTATAGCGCCATCTAACGTCTAACGGCGAACACTTCAAAACAAATAATTGGCAAAATATGGTAAAAACATCCTTTTTTAATTCGGCCATAACTTTTTCAAAAGTCGACAAAAACCCAATTTTATTTCAATACTTGGATAGATTATGAGTTGTAGATACGAATTCATACCTCCTTTATGCCGAGTAAATCTTCTAAAGTCATCGAATTGACCGCTTAAAGTTGAAATCGCGCAAAGAGTGTGAAAATTGGCTAAATCTGGTCAAACATGCACTTCTCTTATCGATCACAACTTCTTTGATACATGGAAATATACAAATATTTTTTCATATTCTGAAAGAGTATGAGTTGCACATATTTTTACAATTTTAACATTGGCCAATCAGATTTTGTAAAGTCTTCATAGTGCACGATAAAGTTAAAAAAAAGTTCAACCTTCAATTACGACCTGTTCCCCTGCTCAAATCGTGAAATAAAATCGAAAAAATGATTGTGTAGAGGAAACTCAGCTTTAGCATACTGAAAACCGGGTCAAAATCGGCCAAAGGAAAGGTGTGATATGGTTGAAATAAGACGTCAGGTACAGAGCCATTTTACAGTCATTTTGGTCAATTTAAGAGCTCCCCCCTCCCCCTTTTGTTATGAATGAATATTGTTACCCCATTTGGTGTCATTCATTTATGCCAAGTAAATGTTATGACATTATCATAATTACGCGTTGAAAAGTCAATATTATCATATCGAAATTTCAATATGTATAACCTTAAATTCGTCAAATGTGACGAATTCAACATCTAGTATTGTTTTTGTGTCTGTATGCCAATGCATAGAGACACGAAAACAAGGATTTTGTTCGTCGGATACCTCAATAACGGGTGCAGCTATTGTCCTGAAACTTTGCCAGATGATAGATCTTGGTCTAACTTAGAACTGCCAAACTTTTGAGTGCCGCCGACTATTCGTGACGTCATCAGGACGCCATTTTGTGAAATTTCATTCATGGATGTATCTCAGTCATGCATCTTCTATTTCCCTTTAAATTTGGCACCAACAATTATCAGGCCGAGTGGCAACTTTTCCCATTATGCGCATACGCATGCGCCACGTAACAAGCGCGTACGCGCTCGTCCAAGGATCTTAAAATCTGAAAATGCTCAAAGACAACCATTTTTTTATTCGGGCATAACTTTTTAAAAAGTCCACAAAAACCCAACTTTCTCTTAATATTCGGATAGATTATGAGTTGTAGATACGAATTCATACCTCATTTATGCCGAGTAAATGTTATAAAGTCATCATATTGACGGTTAAAAATTAAATAGCGCACGAGCGTGAACATTTCCCAAGTCTGGTCTCTTATCGGCCATAACTTTTTTAAAAGTCCACAAACTCCCAAATTTCTTTGAATATCCGGAAAGATTATGAGTTGTAGATGCGAATTCATACCTCATTTATGCCGAGTAAATGTTACAAAGTCATCATATTGACCGTTAAAATTTAAATGGCGCACGAGTGTGAAAATTGGCTAAGTCTGAACAGCGCCATCTAACATCTAAGGGCGAACAATTCAAAACAAATAATTGGCAAAATATGGTAAAAACATCCTTTTTTAATTCGGCCATAACTTTTACAAAAGTCGACAAAAACCCAATTTTATTTGAATATTTGGATAGATTATGAGTTGTAGATACGAATTCATACCTCATTTATGCCGAGTAAATGTTCTAAAGTCATCGAATTGACCGCTTAAAGTTGAAATCGCGCAAAGAGTGTGAAAATTGGCTAAATCTGGTCAAACATGCACTTCTCTTATCGGTCACAACTTCTTTGATAAATGGAAATATACAAATATTTTTTTCATATTCTGAAAGAGTATGAGTTGCACATATTTTTACAATTTTAACATTGGCCAATCAGATTTTGTAAAGTCATCATAGTGCACGATAAAGAAAAAAAAAGTTCAACCTTCAATAACGACCTGTTCCCGTGCTCAAATCGTGAAATAAAATCGAAAAAATGATTGTGTAGAGGAAACTCAGCTTTAGCATACTGAAAACCGGGTCAAAATCGGCCAAAGGAAAGGTGTGATATGGTTGAAATAAGACGTCAGGTACAGAGCCATTTTACAGTCATTTTGGTCAATTAAAGAGCTGCCCCCTCCCCTTTTGTTTTGAATTAATATTGTTACCCTATTTTGTGTCATTCATTTATGCCAAGTAAATGTCATGACATCATCATAATTACGCGTTGAAAAGTCAATTATCATAATATATCGAAATTTCAATATGTATAACCTTTAATTCGTCAAAAGTGACGAATTCAACATCTAGTATTGTTTTTGTGTCTATATGCCAGTGCATAGAGACACGAAAACAAGAATTTTGTTCGTCGGATACCTCAATAACGGGTGCAGCTATTGTCCTGAAACTTTGCGAGATGATAGATCTTGGTCTAACTTAGAACTGCCAAACTTTCGGGTGCGCATGCGCATGCGCCACGTAACAAGTGCGTACGCGCCCATCTAAGGATCTTAAAATCTGAAAATGCTAAAAAAACAACCATTTTTTTATTCGGGCATAACTTTTTTAAAAGTCCACAAAAACCCATTTTTATTTTAATATTCAGATAGATTATGAGTTGTAAATGCGAATTCATACCTCATTCATGCCGAGTAAATGTCATAAAGTCATCATATTGACGGTTAAAAATTAAATAGCGCACGAGCGTGAAAATTTCCCAAGTCTGGTCTCTTATCGGCCATAACTTTTTAAAAAGTCAACAAACTCCCAAATTTCTTTGAATATCCGGAAAGATTATGAGTTGTAGATGCGAATTAATACCTCATTTATGCCGAGTAAATGTTACAAAGTCATCACATTGACCGTTAAAATTTAAATAGCGCACGAGTGTGAAAATTGGCTAAGTCTGAATAGCGCCATCTAACATCTAACGGCGAACAGTTCAAAACAAATAATTGGCAAAATAGGGTAAAAACATCCTTTTTTAATTCGGCCATAACTTTTTCAAAAATTGACAAAAACCCAATTTTATTTTAATATTTGGATAGATTATGAGTTGTAGATACGAATTCATACTTCCTTTATGCCGAGTAAATGTTCTAAAGTCATCGAATTGACCGGTTAAAGTTGAAATCGCGCAAAGAGTGTGAAAATTGGCTAAATTTGGTCAAACATGCATTTCTCTTAACGGTCACAACTTCTTTGATACATGGATATATACAAATATTTTTTCATATTCTGAAAGAGTATGAGTTGCACATATTTTTACAAATTTAACATTGGCCAATCAGATTTTGTAAAGTCATCATTGTGCACGATAAAGTAAAAAAAAGTTCAACCTTCAATTACGACCTGTTCCCGTGCTCTAATCGTGAAATAAAATCGAAAATCGCGATAGTGTAGCGGAAACTCAGCTTTAACATACTGAAAACCGGGTAAAAATCGGCCAAAGGAAAGGTGTGATATGGTTGAAATAAGACGTCAGGTACAGAGCCATTTTACAGTCATTTTGGTAAATTTAAGAGCTTCTCACTCCCCTTTTGTTATGAATTGAATGTAATGAATTAATATTGTTACCCTATTTTGTGTCATTCATTTATGCCAAGTAAATGTTACGACATCATCATATTACGCGTTGAAAAGTCAATATCATCATATCGTAATTTCAATATGTATAACCTTAATTCGTCAAAAGTGACGAATTCAACATCTAGTATTTATATTGTATTTCTGTGATTTGCTAGCACATTGTTAGCATTGTCTAACATTGTGACTGTACTCTGTGCTACAAGAACATTTTGCGAGTGGTGTGTAAATGGTGATAGTATGTAGTATGACCATTTACATTGTAGAGGTGGTGTAATGCACATTTCATGATCAAAGTAAAGGGAAATAAACAAGCTGTTCAATTATACCAAATTCATGTAGGTTGATATGTAGTCAGAAATAACCGACTCTTAGACAGGGTAGGAAATATACGGGGGCTGCGATTTTGCCCCCTAATTTTCAAAATAGCCCCCTTAAATCAGTAGGTAGCTCCTGAAAATACCATAGGGTATTATGTGAAATATTTTGTGATTTCCATCAGAATGAAAAAGTAGCCTCCCATACTCTACCCGATTCAACTGACTGTCGAGCGGAATATAGAGACTGGTTTTTTCGGTCTGGATGATATGGTAACAAGAGAGATACGAACGCTCAAACGTGAATTGCAGAACTTTTTTGAGGGGATTATTTGCCCAATATGTTGCATCCCGCCAGTAATCCACATGGATGTAAATCACCTCAAATTAAAATATATTTTAGAATCATGAACAAGTAATGAAATCACCATACATATAAATTATTTTACCATTTTGATATTCGAAGCTTGCATCTGTCTCACAGTACGACCCTTTGTAGCCCTGGGTGCAGGCGCACAAATAGGAGACCGGTAGATTGTAACAAGTCCCTCCATTACGGCAAGGGGATGACGCGCAATCAGCAACTGTAAATTGAAAGAAAGATAATAGAAAGATATATATTGGTAACATCGCACTCGTAATTTGTAATTATATCATACATTGTATAAGATTGCCTTCTTCTCCTGCATGCCCTTTGCCTTGCCCTCTCCCTATAGCAACTCTCATGCATTCTCTGTTAATCTCATTAATGGTCCCAATATCACCGCTGTTACTGTTAGGGCATCAGAGCCGTGTTTGTCTATCATACGGCTCTGTAGGACATCTCCCATAGTCGCCATGAACCAGAGCACTATAACACTGAGTGCCTATTGCCAAACAAATTCATTCGGATGGGCATATCTCAGCCATTACTTAACATATTCAATTGATTTTCGGTATTTGGACATTATTTTTTAAGTTCAAATTTGAAAATTCTAAAAATTGATTTTTTACGTCACACTTTGACGTCACACTTCACCACCTCTATAGAGTACCGAAGTAGTGACGTCACATGCTTTTGTTATGGCATAGTAATGGTTCTAAACAACTTGTCCTTTCATACTGGCATTTTGTAGTGGGTCGGAGCCGGACGATTGCCTTCTTAGCAACCGCTAAATCAGCAATTCATTACTTGCCTGACATTGTTTAGAACCATTACCCATGGCAATGAATAGCTCTGACGTCACACTTCGGTACTCTATAGGGAATGGTTATGTTCAACAAGTCTAATTCTAAACTGGTACCTCAATGTGTCTATTTAAAACAAAGTCAACTTTCTCTATCGACAATGTGACTTTATGTTTACCAACTCTTTCCCTGGTAGGGTCCATGGTTGTTCAGATCATAGGTGTAGGAGGCAGGCAGGGGCTGGGGGCTGCACTCCCCCCCCCCTGGATTTTTAAAACAGCCATATTCGGGCAAATCATGTCCTATTTAGATAAAATCATAGCATATTTGGGCAAAACCATGTCATATTCTGGCAAACTCATGTTACATTCAAGCAAACAAATGTCATTTTAAATGTTGATTGATTGATTGACTGTTCCATTTTATTTCAATTCACTTTAAAAAAACAGGTTATAAACATTTACAATGTACATATAAAATTCAACTTAAATATGTGAAACAAAGTAATAATATTTAGATACAAATTGTTGGAAAATGAAAAAGGGTGTATCAGTAAAAGCCTATGTGGCTTGACAAGTTGATACACCAATTACAAAGAATAAAAATCATTATATAGATTTCAGATAGCCGACGGTTAGGCCAAAACAAAAAAAATTGTTTGATTGGAGTAACGGGCAACCAAAAATTAGGGTAGGTCGGTAGGGATTTTTTTTTTTTTTTCGCACAAATAAACAAAAACACACACATAACACATCGCAATTGCAAATTCTATTGCAATTGTTTTTTTGTTTTTTTGTTTTTTAAAAATAAAATTCAGAAAAACCTCTAGGGTCGGCGTGCATTAGCGCTGGTATTTTTAGGGGCGGGCGGGTTACGCCAATCCAACAATTTATTTTTCATGGCCTTACATACTAATTTGCATTTAACTTAAAGGGAGCATTGAGTATTGGTATTTTCCGAAGTGCCCCCCCCCCAAAAAAAATTTATTGTAACTGATTTGGTTGATTTCAATTCCATGTGAAAGATCATTAAAAAAAAAATGGGAAATAATAATAATTCCCATTCAAATGCTCTCATTGTTGTAAAATTTGCTTTCAAAATATTATATAAAAGTGATTGACATCCGGCTATCAGGCGCTAGCGTTCTAGGTCCTTCTAATACGGGAAACTGGGGAAAATGGAGCTTGTACATATTTTTAAAGGAATTTCCATATTGAGTATTGCATATCAAGGGGGATAATGAATTCCATATAATGGGACTAACGAACCGAATAGACTTAAAAAGAAAGTGAGATGTGACATTTGATTGATGGAATAACTGGTTGTGTCTAGTATTAACCCTAAAAGACTGGGGGGGGGGGGGGGCTGATTTAGCCCCCCCCCCCCCCCCCTCCGCGTTTTTCGCGATTACTTCGCAACGCTTAAATATTTTACGGTGCCATGACTTTTTTCCTTAGAGTCTTGCGCAACTTTTGATACCAAATTTGCGCACACCGGGTCAACGATCCATGTGTTACAAACCATTTTGCGATCGCATGTCACAGAAAATTCGATTTTTTTTTTTTTTTTTTTTTTTTTTTTTTTTTTTTTTTTTTTATTTTATTTTTTTAATTCTTCCATGTACTAGCTGTACCCGCGGAAATCCGCGGGTTTTTGAGAGAGAAAGACGATGATGACATAAAAAAACTTTAAAACTTTACTAAATATCCTACAGAATCATTTAAATAGTAAGAAAAAATAGACTCGGGAGACTCAATCCCGCCCCACAACCCGTCGTCGGGGCCCCGTCCAACGATACATCCGGCCAATGCATAACAAAATCATGATGGTTTAGTACCCACGCAAAGTTATTCAGTTATCCCCCATAATGATTCATAATTTGTTCCGCTTGTATTAAAATAGATACAATACACTATGTTCGTGTTCTTGCTAATAAAGTAGCTTCGCCGCTCCCCTCCCCGCGGCTCCAATTGCCTGTATGACACATAACCCGTCGTGTCCCTATACACGTTTCATATCCAAACTAAGTTCTCCCGCGTATACCTTTGTTTATATTCTTGTGAAACCCGTTGATATATTCCCTTTAAATGAATATTATCCGTCTATACATGCATTTGCATACTACATGAGCAGATACCTCCCCCATCCATTCTACCCCCCCCCCCCCGATAATTTGTTCCGCTTGTATTAAATTAGATACAGTACACTATGTTCGTGTTCTTGCTAATATACGGTAGTATAGCTTCGCCGCTGGCTCCTCCCCCCTCCCCGGGACTCCAATTGCCTGCATGACACATAACCGGTCGTGTCCCCTAAACAATACAAAAATCAAAACTAAGTTATCCCGCATATGCATTTTTTCATTGGGAAACCCGATGATATATTCCTTTGAAGGGAATAGAAGCCGTCTATACATGCATTGCAAAATAAATGAGCAGATACCTCCCCCTAATCCCATCAATTCTCCCCCCCCCTCCCCCATGTTTTTATGTTTTATCCGAGATTGGGTCAATTTATATCATCTTAGCATGTATACTGCACTAGGAACACAATTTTGTTTGATAAGAATCACAAACTATAAAGAAAAATGCAAAAAATACAAACAAAATAAAATGTTCGCATAATTAATTAGCTCTAATTAGCATATTATAATTAAAACAAAAAAAATGAACTATGCAATATTGTAGAGCTCATGGACATCTATCACCATGCCAAATTTGGAGTAGATCTGAGGTTCGATTGCCAAGAAAAAAAATAAATACATAAAAATACAATTTTGGCATAATTAATTAGCTCTAATTAGCATATTCTAATTTTTTAAAAATTTTAAGCTACGGAATATTGTAGACCTATGGACATCTATTGTGATGCCAAATTTGGAGTCGATCGGAGTTTCGGTTGTCGAGATCTCAGGGGGGGGGCCCTTTTAGCACCCCCCCCCCCCAGTTTTTTAAAGGTTCAAAATAGCCCAGTCTTTTTGGGGTTGGACATTTAAAGAAAACATATTCATCAAGTATTCCGGTAATGTATCTAAAAAGTAACGATGCATAATTTTACACATTTTAAATCTATTAATATAAAAAACATCAAGCGTTTTAAATTTGTAAAAAATTGGTCGTGATGGGGCCAGATAGTCTGCATTTGAGCAAAAGGTGCACCTGTAAAGTGTCAGATATTGCCCAAAATTACATTTTAGACTTCAATCCTGTACCGAAATCATTGTAAGATAAGTCCAAATGATGCGTGAAAGTTTCATTGAAAAGGAACACTGCTTTCCTGGTTTAAAAAGCGAAAAATATGCGTCAGCTTTTACAACAAATTACTGTATGACGTATATGAGGTTTATGATCGTTAATTAACGCTCTTGAGCTGAATGATAGATATCGTCATACTAAAGGGTCATTTGAAAAAATCTAACCCTATTTTATTCTTCTCTTACCATAAGCTAAACAACACGGTAGAAGAGAAACAAGGAAGCTCCAAGTAATTTTCGTGCAGTTAGACACTTTACAGGCAGGCATCCCTTTAAGGAAATATAATGTACTTTTGGGAAAAAGCCATCAAAACATATAATTGTTGGTCATCATAGAGGCAAATTTTGTATTCGTATGTTTTGCTTGTTAGGTGAAAAGACAAGAGGATATTATTATTCAGGCAAAATACCTCAGCCCCCCCCCCACCCCCCCCTCCCCAGAGAAAAAATGTGCCTCAATGCCCATGGTTCAGACCACCGTTCGCGCTTCCTCCGCTACACTTGTTTCTCACTCTTCGCATAGTCCCTCCCTAGACCCCTGCTTACGCCTAGGGCACAAATGATACCGATTCGGGATAAGGTGCCCGTACGATGCCACTCTTGGGGGAAATCGTATATGAATCTTACGGCCGCCACACGGGTGTCATGGCTATCCTGAGCTGAGGTGTCCATTGCATTTTTCCTCGCTGTACGTCGTAGAAGCATATAATGCAGAGTTAAAAATTCCAGATGCATTGTACGATTTTACTGGCCGTAAGCCCATAGACGCGTCCTAGACAGCATTGCACAGGCACTGCATGAGCCCAACAAAATCCTAAAATTAAGTTTAAGTCCCTGAAATACAGTGAAACCTGCTCATAACAAGCACCCTTGGCCCATTGAATTTACCTTGTCATATCAGAGATTTGAGTGTATCAAGGCTTAAAAATAGTAAAATAAATAGAATCTGGACCTGCAAAATTACCTCACTATGCCAGATCCCTCATTATAACAGTGTTATAACAGATGAAGTGGCTCCACTGTGTTTGATTCCATTGCATAAGGCCATAATGAAGTACAGTCAAACATGTCCTAACTGCCACATGTCTATAAAGGCCTGGTCACACTGGACACGACTAGACCCACGAATGCAGTATGCATTGGTACAAATCTATGGCAAGCCGTTCTTAACATTTATTCCTATTTCTTGATATCAAGAATTCAATTCTTGATATCAAGAATTCAATTCTTGATATCAAGAAATCGAATTCTTGATATCAAGAAATGCATTCTTGATATCAAGAAATACTTTTCTGTTGTTAAGCATTGGTAATTCTTGATATCAAGAAATGCATTCTTGATATCAATAATTCAATTCTTGATATCAAGAAATAGGAATAAATGTTAAAACGGCTTGCCATAGGTTCGTACCAATGCGTACTGCATTTGATGACACACGCGGTACCCCGGGGTACCGCGTTGTGTAGCGCCATCTTGTGTCCACTCGAAGCACAACCGTATTGCGTTGTGTATGCAGTGCAGCGCGCGCTTGTATGCACGCTATACCCCGGTACAGCCCTAAAAAATAAATAAATAATTGAACAAAATGGCGGATATTCGTTTGGTACCCCAGGGTACCATTTATGTCATCATTTGTGGGTCTAGTCGTGTCCTGTGTGACCAGGCCTTTACAGCCAACCTGCTCAGAAGTGGCCACCCCTGTAGGGTGTTCCGCTGCTGATAAAATTAATTGTCTATAGAGGTCACCTCTCTACAGTGGCCACAGTATTTGTTTTCCATATGTGGACATTTACACGCAGGTCGACTGTTCAATCATTTGTAAGCGTACCGTATTTGCTGGTGTATTAACCGCACATTTTTCCAAACAGAAGAACTTGCAAAAAGGGGGGAGCGGTTAATATACAGAGCTAGAGAAACATATTTCAGGGAAATACCATGTACAGCTATAGTATCAGTAGGCTATGTGCAGTGGAAAGCTTGATAGGCTTTTCTGTTATTGTACTCCAATCAGAAACAAGCAGGCCCGTCGGAGCCGCTACGGTTGGTACGGATCTGACCGTACCACTTTTAAGCATTAAAAAAAGAAGAAAAAAAAAGAAGAGAGAGATGGAGAGGGAAAAGAAACAAGAAGAGAAAAGGAGAGCGGAGAGAGGGAGAGGGAGAAGAAAAGAGAAGAGAAAAAAAGAGAGAAGGTGGGAGGATGATAAATGTCATGTAGGCTGATCATAGGCTTATCACCAGCTTAATGGAAGAACAAGAACATCGAAGTGACTTTGCCTTTTTTTCCATTATTATGAAACGCATTAATTATCACATAAAAGATCTAAACCATGGTTTCAATTTAAACCCATTTTGTTAATTCGGGCATTAGTTCTGTAGAAACGTTGGCGCTATAAACAAAAAATAGTCTGGTAAAAAAAGACCCCCAACGTTCATTCATTCATTTAAAGATACATTTATTCCAATCAGATCTGCCAAGAAACAGGAATACATTTACTAACAAAGAATATAACAGTTAACAAACATTGATCTGAAAAGGAGGACAAGTCCCAAGATGTTACGTAGTACATGTAACTTGTTTGGGATGCCCCGATATAAAATGACACTGTGTGAATAAATTTGATACAAGAAAATGACACAAAACGGGATAAAAGACAAAAGAAGAAAACAAATAACAAGATACCGTACTGACTGGCGTAATCGCTGCAGCCGCGTAAAGGCTGCATGCCGACTTTGAGCAATGAAATGAATTTTTTTTAAAGTGGGAGAAAAGTGTGCTAGGGAAACTGGCGACAATGAAACAATAAAACTGCTACTAGCACTGCATGCTACGAGTCAGTATTGCATGCTGCATAAGATGTATTATAAAATAGCTATAGTATTTCAAGCATGGTAATTGGTCAAAACGCGTCACGTGACATTCAACTTTTTTTACGCACTGCACGGGCGTGCAGACGATGCGCAAAATAAATGATATTGCACACTCTCGTGTGCAAAAAAAAAAAAATTATACCGGTATTAACAAACCGTCATATAAAGGTGCTCTCCCACTTCGGCGAGTTGTAGTTCCGAGTTAAGCCCGGCGCAGACAGAGCCGACTCGACCCGATCCGACTGGTTTCAATCAGGCTAGAGTTGGGCCCCGTCGGTCGGATCCGCTTCATCGTGTTGAAACGGCCCCAACTGGCATCCGACTGTCTCTCGACTGGCAAATTGTGTGTCGCGAGGCACTGAAAACTAGAGCCGATCCGAATGAAAACCAGTCGAATTGGGTCGAGTCGGCTCTTTCTGCAGAGGGCTTTAGGGCGAGTTGAAGGGAGTGTCAACTCGGTGCAACTCTTGGAAGCTCGGGAAAATTTATGTGTTTTTACACACCAAACTCAAGTTCGATACGATTGTTCTACGAGTCGAACCGAGCGAGGTCCGAGTAGCGATGATTTATGTACAACTTGTGCCGATCTTCGTATGAGCTAATACGATATTTGTACGAGTCAGCAGGATGTGGTCCGAATTGCGGTGATCTATGTACAATATTTGTACGAGGTATGATGAGCTTTGCACGGTTTCGAAACGAGTTTGTTAATATGGCTACCCATTTTCTGAATACGCATCACTAATCTCAATATTTTTATCTGCAGTTATTTATGAAAATAATGTTTTGGAATGTGTTTTCGTTTTCAGCTAACTAACTGTCTGAAAATAGAAAGTAGCCCAATTTAAGACTATTTATTCACTTATATGTTTTATAATACGCTCATTTTGGTATTTAAATTTAATTTGCAGCCCCGGTCTGGAGTTCAAGCATCACATCCAGCCAGAAAGACAACATTGAACGGGTTCAACGCAGGGCTCTTCGGATGATCGCCTTCCCTCAGCGCATGGACTACGATCAACTTCTTCAAACTTTTAATGTCCAGTCTCTTGCCAACAGAAGAACAGATCTCCTTATTACATTTGGGAAATCACTTCTTCATTCTGATCGCCACCGTGACTTGCTTCCCCCTACTAGGATTCAAATACACCAACGAACTGATTTACGAAACCCCAACAACCTTCACATCCCAAGAACCAGAACTCAAAGATACAAACTCTCTTCCATTCCCAGTATAGTCCAGTTATTAAATTCTGAATAGGTATTTCCTCGTGACCTGCCCCCCCCCCCCCCCCCCTCACCCGTTAGGATTTTAAATTTAATTGAATTAGGAACAACCGATTTGGATGCAACGAACCGTTAAAGTGGTATTTACACTTTTTTAAATCTTGTTTTAATTCGGACTCTCAGATAATTTATATATATTTTCTTGTATTTTAGTATTATGAATGAACTTGATAGATTATTCCGCCAATCAATGTATCCACATTGGATTGATGTGCAATATTGACCCACTCACTTTTGAAATATCAATATTTTTAAAAATATTTTTTCCCCTAGTATTTCTTCAAATTGACAATGATGACTATAACATTTGTTTGTTCACAGTTGTAATTGCTACTTTTATTGCAACTATTATAATTTGTTTTTATATACATCAGCACTGTATTTTACGTTATATGTTTAATGTGCAATTTGACTGGGTTTATGCAATAGTTTAACACAGTCATACTCTCGATAGTTTGTACTTTTACATTGCGTGGGGAACATTAATGAGTGATTTTGAATGTGTGTATCCGGGAATGTATGTGTGTGTGGTGTTGTAATGTTCCCGCATGAGCTATTTTGCGTCTTATTCATTATTGGGATGTACTTGTATGTCGTGTTTTGCATGCGCGTGTTTTGGTTGCGTTTTCAATGATGTGCATTGCGCCTGTTTTTAACTGTCTACTTTTTGTGTTTGTACATTGATGTGTTTTTTTTTAAAGTAGGTACGTGTGTATGATCGATGGTTATAGATGTGTGTATGCATGGGTGATTCTGATCGGTGTGCTAATTCGCAATATGCATGTGTACCATGGTTTGTTTTGTAATTGCATGAGCGATGGGTGGGATTTGTCCCCTGTCTTGGTTTGTTTCACTGATCGGAAGGTTGTTTTGGGGTGTTTGTGCCTGTGCGTTGGCGTGAATTTTGTATCATGTGTGTGTGTGCGTGTGGAGTTGCATGAGCGATGAGTGGGATTTGTCTGTGTTTGTTTCGCTGATCGGATGATTGCCTCGAGATGAGTGTACTTGGGTTTGTTTCGCTGATCGGAAGATTGCTTCGAGATGAGTGTACTTGTGCATGCTATTGGCGTGAGTGTGTGTGTGATCGGATGTGCATGTGCTTGTTAGGGTACCCCTGCGTGTAGTATTATTATTAAGTATTATTAGTATACATATTATCTTCTGTTTGATACGTTGTTGAATGTATTATTTAAATTGAATAGCCTATATTATTATATGATTATGTTTCTAATTATGTAGCCTACGTATTTCTTTTGTTAGCGCCTCATGTTTAGTCATGTGACTATTGACGCGTTTTTATTTATTTTTTTTAAATTGAATAAAACCAATTATCTATCTATCTATCTTAAAAAGAATTTCTGAAGACTACATCTGTTCATATTACAATAAAAACAAGCATAGAAATTAAAATCAACATGTATTTATGTCAGTCAGGTATCTGACCTTTCATCAACAAAAAATAAGAATGAAATAATAAGTCAAAATAATACTAAATTAACACATCTTCGTGAAAAGTTAACAGAAAATAATTCAAATAACACCATTCGTCTGACGAGTCGGTTAACTAATTCATACAATGATGTACTTTGTTTAATTATTATTACATGAACTCATCGACACATCATCAAGGGTGACACTTTTTAAAGTAACCCCAGAAGATAATTATGTTCTAACTCCATAACATTAGCAACCATAAACATAGTAACTATATTGCAGTTAAATTGGGTAAGCAATTAAAATGATTTAACTCTGATTATTTTGAACATGATGGACATTTTGATTATCAAAGGGATATTTGAGTTCTGGTAGAGAGAGTACAGTTTTAGTAAAAACTGAATTTTAGTAACCAAAACCTGCACCATTACATTATAAACTAATAGTTATAACTCCACCATGCTCAAAAGGAATTTAAACATTACAAACGACTAAGTTAATGCCTGTTATCATTCAAAAAGAGCTGTTTAAACTTAAGAGGGCGCTTTAAAAAAAGGGCATTTGTTAAACCATTTAAAATAAAATATTGTGCATGTGATGTTTCGTAGAAATAGTGATTAGAACCGATTTTGATCAAATAAAGTTTATTCTGCCATTAAAATGGTATGCTCTTTCAAATTTGACTCAGTTTTTCATTATCTCACAACAAAAAAATTTTGTGTAGCGCCCTCTCTACCAAAACTCAACTATCCCTTTAAGGTACGAATGAAGCAAAAACGTGAAGAAGCTCGTAGTTTCTCGTATCACATTGCCGAAGAAGCCATTTAGCGGAGATTTATCGGTTATATCAATAAAATCTAAGATGGCTGCTCCCCATATTACACATGTTATGATACACAAGTGGGCAGGTCCAAGCTATTTGACTTGTGACGTACGGGACATTTCACAGCTTCAATTGAATATTATTAAGAGGAAAGAGCTTTTTTTTGGAATCTTTTTGGTGCTTTGGAAAGCTACTTGTAGTCCCACCCTAAAATGCTAAAAAAAATTATTAAAATCGCTCATTAAAATTTAATTATGCTAATTAATATGCAGCATGACGTACGGGACCAGAGGAATTTTGACTTTTTCTGAAAATTGTGTATCATGGAAACTCTCTGAATCTACAGGGCTGATAATAACTTTTTTGTAATATGCATTCAGTAAACATTCTAGTACAAACCAAAAAAAAAAAAATCTTTCATGACTATTTTTCTCATGATAATTAACGAAAGAAAATAAGTATGCGCGTGACGTACGGGACATGTGACATACGGGACATTTTTTCCTCAAGATTTAATTGTAATTTTTCTATATTTATTTCAAAATCTTTAATTCTATTTTGCAATATATTTGTTCTTATTATATAAATCTAATATTCTGATGGCTTAGAAATTAAAAACACTTCAATTCAAATTTGTAATCAAACTTTTAAAAAGTGAAGCTCTGAGGAACAATAATTTTCATTAATTAATTTAATGAATTCATAATTAATTGTAGGTTACATTCTTCTGATGTAAATTACTATTTAATTTGCCAAAAAAGAGATGAATATAAGTAAATTAAACAGAATCATCCAAAATGTGGCAACTTACATGAAATCCTATACATGGGACAGTTTAGAAGAAAAAGTGATACTATTTTGTGCCTTTTTAGTAATTTCTTGCAGTTTTTGAACCTGTTTGGAATGTCTTGGTGTACTGGACCACTGTAATACTGTCTTTCCATCATTTACATGCAGTTTCCCCACTCAAATTGATTGTCTAGTATTTTAGATAATTAATTTAATGTAATTTTATATTTAAAATTTCCCTCTCTAGACATATTTTCATGAAAATATAGCTATATCACGAAGTACAAAATGGAAAACATGTAATTCTTTTTAGAGGCAACTCCTGAAGGTAAGAGCTATTTATTCTGAGCTTCAGGAGAGTATCTAAGCAAGTATTCTTATGATGATTAGCGGTTTAAACACAAACAAATAATTTTTACCTGACTTGCCATTGCTTTAACACTGAAAAAGTCCTGTACGTCACACTTTTGTCCCGTACATCACATTTGTTAATTAGCTAATAAAATTAAAACAAAAAATGTTTTTTTCATAAAAACATGGCTAGCAGGTCAGGAGTATGATAAATTAGAACTTCACAGAATATGAAAGAAAAAAAAATTCACTGTTTCATACTGAAATATTTTTAAATGTGCTTATTTTTGTGACGTACACATATACGCCCGGTGGCAACAGACTGTGGGTGCGACCATGTTCGTTGTTCAGTCGTTGATTTCAAATGGCGCTCGGTGCGAAATGCCTCGTAATTTCTTCTTTGCTCATACGAGATCATAGGTTCAAGCAAAGTTCATTATTGAGTCGGTTAATTCAGCCATACCCCAAATGAATGTAGATATCATAAATGTATTACCCATATGTCATTGCCGATTAAATTTTTGTTTTCATTTTGCAATATTTTGGAAAATAAAAAGGTTTAAAAATGGCTCAAATTTATGAATAATTGCATTGAAAAATATGCCTTATTTTACACTATTATTTGTATTCTTTTATTTCTGTCAAATCATTTTTTTTTTATTGTTGGTAGGTATATTCTGGTAGATCAAGCGATTGGCAACACTTTCATAACTGTTTGAAAAAGTCTCATTGGGCCAGTTTCAAAATAAATCTGGCGAAAGTTGGTGATATGAAATCGATTTACGGCCAAAATTTTCAAAATTTTCGCCGGAGCCTTTTTCGTAGGCGAATTCATGCATTTATTTCCGTTAATAGTAACATTGTCCAAATCCTCAAAATAAAATTTTTATTCTAGGGGTTCCCTCATACCTTGTTGTATTCGTATTAACAATAAAATCATGGGACCGGTTTCGGTTTTTCAAATTTCCCTTTCGTTACAAAGAAATGTACGATCAAATTATTCAGATAAGAAAAACTCCCCCGGAGTTTTGAAACCGTGTACAAATTGAGTGCAGTGAATAGTGAATATCACTTTGCATTTTCGCTCATTACTTGGCTATGCAATGTCCATTTGACTTGAAATTTTCACACAATACCCTGTGGACATATGAGATAACAACAATATACATTGCATCAACCCTTCATCACTTTTTGCACATGTCAACAAAGTTACTAGATCCCTTTGAGATTCTCAATCAGGTAAGTGATTTTAGAGACTTAATGAACGTATAACAGTTCTTTAAAACAATTATTTGTTTCATAAAAAAAAGTTTTATAACTCTTGGAAAGTTCACCAAAAGCAGCATACTTAAATTCCGTACGGAAGTGGAGCTGTTATATTAGACCGCCTCCGTCGGGGATGAATTCCAAGCGCTGTTCGGTCCCATTTCCTATATTTCGTGTATGAACACTGGATTGTATTCGTCGTGATGTTTAATACATTTCTTTTATAAAAATACTTGATTATATTTGTTGGATTTCATGCGTATCAGATGCCGAGAAATATTGTTTTCTTTGTATAATCAAGTTTTAAAATTATTCCAAACAACTTTTACATCAGCTTTCAAACCATAAAAGTTGCAAGCCAGTGTCACGAAATGCGCGAACATTAAACTAGGCCTTTTAGGCCGAGCATCAAACAGAGGTTGGATTTCAACACCGACGAAGGCGGCCCAATGTCCGCATAGCGTATGTACGAGGATTCAGCCTGCTGATTTTTGAGACTTTTTAAAGAGTTATAAAACAGATTTAATGAAGTAAATGACTTGTCTCATTAACTTTTATTGAATTTACAAGTCCCTAAAATCACTTCCAATATATAATAGACAAATACAGATTTACGGAAATGAATGCTAGAATTACGGACATGAATCATGTTCTGGCGAAATGAATGACAGATTCTGTCACAAAATCGGTTTCAGATATCATATTTCAATGACTATTGTATAAAATCGAGCCTATGAGACTTTATGTTCATACCTTCTTTTACCAGAATATAATAGACAATGATACGTCCCAAAAACTGATTTGACCAAATTAAAAAGAAACAAATTAAGGCAAAAAATAGTACGTCATTTCACATGATTTTGTACACACATTTCAAAACCTTTTTATTCCCCCCAAGTAACAAAAAAAACACAATCTTTGAACAAAAAGTGATAATTACCGGTATGCATTTAAATTATGATGTCTACCATTAATTATGGAAATCAATTAAGTAAGTCTGGTGTTTTAGTGATTTTCATCGACCCTCTCTGGACGATTGATCAAAAAAGTTTGAAGGGCTTCTAAGCGTGCGGATGACATCATCCGCACGTGCAAATTTGTCAATATGGCAGCACGCTCAATCTGAATTGGCGATGTACGCAACCGGGAGTACGTGTACGGGACATAGCATTTTGGAAGCACCCTAATTAGCATAATTAATTAATTTTGAAACTTGAAAATTTGGTCAAATATTGCTAGTAAAGCTCCATATGGGCAACTCCAGCATCACGGACATTACAAACAGACAGTATTTTCATGACTTTCCAATGCCACTACTAATTCATACCTCTACCTAATGTCTAACTTTTATTTTGATTACAAAGCAATAATAGCCTGGTTAAGTATGCAAAAAAAGTTTCAGAACATTTATCCAATTCGTTACCGAGTAATTCTGCATGACTATTTGCATCCATATATACATCTTTGCAAAAATCTGTGACCTCACAAAGGTGATTTAGGTATTCAATTATAGACAAGTCAATGATGAATTGAATCCAAGTTGGATTTTGCGAAATGGGCCAGGTATATGTGATCTAGACAACAAAACGTTGCATCACAGACATTACATTTTAAGCGTCACGGACATTATAGTTTGTCCGGAGGATTTGATTAATTAAAAAATATACTTTAGAGCACTCAAAAGACTAAAATTTTAATCTGAAAAGGTACTTTGATTATCAGTCATCAAATTTGGTGCCTTAAATAATAAAAATAACAGAAAATTTGGAAAATATCAGGATTTTCCTGAAATTTGCACAGGGTAGTCCCATGTGTGGAGTTTAATGTATGGTTTCCGTTCCTCCTATAAGGAGACACCCGAAAATTAAAAAAATCATGTGAACTGAAAGATATAATCATAGGATCATTGAAAAATAATCCAGAAAAAATCAATAGGATTTGAAATAGAGCCAATTGTTTTTTTGAGTTCATGTCCACTTTTTCGTGGAATTGCCCATATATGAAATTAAAGGGGACCACCAGGCAAAGAACAACACATTATTATATGTTTTGGTACAGTTTTGTGATATCAAATAGATACCCAACATTTTGCAAAGGGTTGTGTAATTAATAAACAAAGCAATTAATTTCCACCACTTACGGAACCACTACTATTTCCTGGTTCATACGGGCCAACCATTTGCGCGTGCGCCAATGCTATTCACGCGTACGTTTGTAGACAATAGATTCCCAGGCGATTCGTTCGCTCTGCACACATTAGTCTTCGCAATTCAGACCGCATGAACGTATGCTTTAGAATGGTGATGTGTTTTCCAATTTTTAATTTTTTTTCTGGAAACATATTTTTGTGAACTTGTTGATGCAATGGAATACTGAAGATGTTACCTTTCTTTAATAAGAATATTATTTTTGGGTGGTGGTACCCTTTAATGCTTGATTGATTAAATAAATAATAGAAATACAAATGTAATGTCCCGTACGTCACGCTAATATTTGAAATATGCAAATTAGATGTCCCATACTCATTAAATATGCAGATTATGCAAATTTCTATACTAAAAATCTAAACTTCAGACTTTTAGCTTTTAAATTATACAAAATTTGACATGCTAAAATGAAGATGAATTTTCACCATCAAGGGGGACATTAGCTTGGACCTGCCCAAGTTCAAATTTTTTTTTTTTTTTTTTTCAATTATTGGAATTAGCATCTAGAATACTTGAATCACATTTTAGTTGGTTGCTTTAAAAATATATATTTTAATAAAACATAAATGCAGTCAAAGGGGCAAATAGCATTCTCTCCGTTAAAAAGCCAAGGGCGGCCATCTCAAATAAATTGATTTGTTTGCCCCCAATCCTTGGAAAATTGTATTACTTGATTATTATAAACGATAATGATAGTAAACACGATTTTACACGAACTCTGGGAATATTAGGTAATAACCTAATTATGCTATATGAATTAACAGAGGTTGCCAAGGGGGCAACTAAGCTAAACTATCTTTAATACATATTAAGAACATGAATGAAAAATAATAACCTGCAAGTATTGCTTATATTAGAGACTGTTAGTGTAGCCACTAGAAATCAATACTATTAATAAATATGCATTGGATTTTAGGGTGTTGCCCTAAATCTTACTATTCGTACTAAACTCTTCAATGCTCATCATTAACTCTGCTCAGCTCGTACAATACTCGAGATAACTCGTATAACACTCAAGCTTACTCGAGGTTACTCATATGGTGCTCTCCATCCAGTCTTGACGGCGAGTTCATGTGAGTTAATACGAGTGCACTACGAGTTTATTACCGAGTAATGGCGAGCTCATTATAAGTTACTACGAGTTTAAACGAGTTGAGTACGTGTTAGAACTAGTAAATCAACATTTTAAACATGTTTGAAAATTTCTGACCCTTTCCCAGAGTTTTCACCGAGTTATGCAGAGCTAGCCGAGTTTAACCGAGTTGATCCGAGTTGTCCCGAGTTGTCCCAAGTCATATAATGAGTTCTGCACGATTTATCGCGAATTACCGCGAGTGCCACTTTTTGTCTACTTGCCCTAACTCTCCTTAACTCGTACATGCAACTCGCCACACAACACTACATTGTAATGCTGCGCTATACGGGAACAATGTGGGACAGTACAAAAAAAGTTTGTCAAAATTTCACACAAAATTCTTATCTTAAATTCAACAAAATCAATCATGACTGGCCCTAAAAATGATACAAGTGTTATATGAACTTACCAAAATGGTCCAAATTATTCTTCAAATGTCGAAAAAAATGGAAAATCTGCAGTTTTGGAAAATAAAAAGACTGAGAAAATCTCAGTCGTGATCCCTCTTGAAAGTGTTGCTGCTATCTGGATGACTGTCATGTATTTCCCGCAAGCTTCCCACACCACACGTGTTACCGTATCCGAATTCTGACACGGCGTATCCGAATTCTGATACGGCGTATCCGAAATCGGATACGGCGGGCATGCTTGCAGATCGCGAGTTGGCTTGTTTTGGACAATAATAAGCGGCCTCCGCATGTTGCGGGCGGGCTTTCTTTGTTTACGATGGGACATCGAGCAGGAAGAGAAAGAAATGGAACTTATATGACGATTTTTGTAAGTATGACTTATCATTTTGAAAATGAAATTTTGTACAATAAATCATAAAATCAGCTTCAATCTAGGTATGCAATTTTTTACTTTAGATATGCTGTTCTTTTCTCTCTGTTTGTAGTTCAAATTGTGTCCCGTAGATTTTTACCACTGTGAGCAGTAAATGGTCCTATCAGGACCATTTACAATACATTGTAGATGTGCAACTCGCCAAAGTGTGAGAGCACCTTAAGTTCCATTTGTTTCCCTTGCTGCTCGGTTTTCCATCATAAACAAAGAATGCACGCCTGCAACGGTCGGAGGCCGCTTATTATTGGCAAAAACAAGCAGGCTCGCTATCTGCAAGCATGCGTACCGTATCTGATTTTGGGTATGCCGTATCAGAATTTGGATACGGTAACTCGCACGGTGCGGGAAATTTGCGGGGAATACAGTCATCCAGATTGCAGCAATACATCCGAGACGGATCACGAGTGAGTAATCCTCAGTTTTTTTATTGCCCAAAATCACAGATTTCTCCAATTTCGGACATTTAAAGAATAACTTGGGCCATTTTGGCAAGTTCAAATAATAATTGTATCATTTTTAGGGCCAGTTATGATCGATTTTGCTGAATTTAAGTTAAAATTTGACAAACTTTTTCTGTACCGGGGCACATAGTTCCCGTACAGGCTGGCATTGCTCTGGCTGCTTGTGTGAGTTTAGGGGGGATATGTAATTTAATTTTTGGTTGCTAGCTTCAACCCTAACCTTAACCCATACCTGTTCTCGTGTGTAAATACTCTGTATGTTACACATGAAAAACTACATGGTACTAGTATTGTTCTATAAAAAATATGCACTCGTGCGATGCGATTCTGTACGTAGATAATAATATCCACGAACAGTATAGGCGAGGACAGCTGGTGCCTTAACCCTAACCCTAAATTTGGTGGCTATAAGTCTATTTATAGGTCGGAAATAATTATAAGTCGGGTATGCGCATGCGCTACCGAAACTCACATAAAATAGCCCCAAAGCACAAAGAGTTACGGTCACATAAAAATACTAAATAGCCAGTGTAAATTTTTACTGGTTCAATTTGTTGTTTATTACGGCGCAGCCACCATGCACCACTACACCAGAAGAAGCTAAATCCAAGGAATAGTCCATCAAATATGAAAATGTGGTGTTCAATCTTTGCATCGGGGGCTGTAATTTAGTGGTCTCAAAAAAAGAGAGAATTTCATTTTTTTAAATACTCGGTCAATACGACCCACTTGCGACCACACAGCGTATAGTCAGAATGCTACTCAGCCTGATTCCACTCTATGCATTCAACTCGTATTCATAGATTTTGCGGGGCGCGCGCACCAATGAGCGATGCAGAAGGGTATTATTTTGAGCTTTATGGACCCTTAAAGGGTACCACCACCCACAAATAATATTCTTATCAAAGAAAGGTAACATCTTTCCATTCCATCAACAAATTCACAAAAATATGTTTCCAGAAACAAAATAATAATTGGAAAATGCCTCACCATTCTAAAGCATGCGTTCATGCGGTCTGAATTGCGAAGGCTAATGTGTGCAGAGCAAACGAATCGCCCGGGATTCTATTGTCTACAAACGTACGCGTGAATCGCATTGACGCACTCGCAAATGTTCGGCCCGTACGAACCAGGAAATAGCAGTGGTTCCGTAAGTGGTGGAAATTAATTGCTTTGTTTATGAATTACAAACTCTTTGCAAAATGTTGGGTATCTATTTGATATCACAAAACAGTACCCAAACATATAATAATGTGTTGTTCCTTGCCTGGTGGTCCCCTTTAACATAGGTAGTCTTTAATGAATGAATGTGGTATCAAATTTTAGAGGAAGAATCATATTTGATGTCTATAATAGTAAAGGCAATTCAGACTGGTATATCAGATGCGCGGATCCATATTGCGCACTTTTACGCACGGTACGTAATCCCCCTTTGCTCAGTTATAAGTTGCGATCGCAAACTGTCCCAGTTCACGAACGACCGAGTCGAATATGCATCACTTTCGGAATGTTTGTTTACCAAGGAGGTACACCTTATCAGAGATTTTTACGAGCGAAAGTATTACGTAACACGCTCAACCGGACCGTCATCAAAGTGCCGCCGCGATTTTATCAGCGCTGTATTGCCTCAGGGGACAGCTCGAGCAATGTACAGTTTATCAGCTGTGTGCTGCATGCAATTTCATATGAAGGACGTGTTCAGATATTCCGAGCACCGCTCTAAATCGATCCAACACACATCGTGTGTTTACCTCGGGAGATTACGGTGGAGTGCGAGTTGGATTTTGCTGACTACCCATTTTAACCCACGCAAATATTTGCCTTTAAATCAAGTATTGAACCAAATTTTATCAGTGAAATTTTGCGCAAGTTCAGAGGTTAAAAATAACAGTTTATACTTCTTGCGTCTCATTGATATTATAATCACTGTAAAGCATGTTTCATACTCTTTCAGGATATTAGAGGTGTCGATTTCGGGAGTATTTACCTCCCGGGACTCGCGCTAAATTTTCGGGCGAGTCACGGGTACCCGAAATGTACCCATTTGTTGATTTCGCTATCGGCATGTCACGCCAGCTGGGAAAACATGTTCATTCAAGTGACAAAAATGAAGCGCATTTTTGTCACTTGAATGAACTTGATAACTCTTGCGTTCAATGATGGGACTTTTGCTTTTTTGGGGGGATATGGAGTATTGATTTTTGCGCCCGGGACTCGACATTTTTCGGCGGGACCCGGGTACCCGTGACTCGTCAACAGCACTACAGGATATGTAGGTTTTATTTTGCTACGTTGGATAATCAGGTCAGGAGCCAAGAAAATACCACTCAAGTACAAATTAAGAACAGCTAAAATGCGAACGAGCATTCCCATTGGATGATACGAAGGGGTGTGTTTGTAGCGGGCCAGTGATTGGCCTAATTCAAATAACGCAATATTGCTGGATTGCTGCTGAATGCCAACAATTTGATATTTTATTCTGTCCTTTGATGGTCTTTGTTGGCTCCTGACCCGATTACAAAATAAACGGTTACGAAATTAACATATTTATAAAGTGTATTAAGTTGCCTTTCATATGGTATAAAAATGAAGTAGACGCAACTACATTTTGTAAGTTTTCAGGCAGAATGAAAAAGAACTATAAAAAAGGAATTCTGTCAAGTTATTACACTTGTATTTTCATCTTTTTGTCATTGTCAATTTAAAATAACGTGTCATTACATATGATATATGGAAGCAAAGAGTGAAATATTTTCTATCTTGTCATATATCACATTGTACAATAAGTTATTGCAAACTGAAGTTATTCTAATTTTAAAAATGATGTGTGTCCAGCCGCGTGATACTCGGGAAGAAAGTACGATCTGTGGAACCTGAAAGGGACTAGCGTTTTAGCCTCATTAAGACATTAAAACATGTAGGGGAGACTCGGGTTAGTTGAGCCACTTTTTACTCAAGGTCACCTGGTGCCCTTGGGTAATGTTTTGTAAGGCTGTTTGGGGGTGGGATTGAGAGAGCAGTATGTTAGGCATATTATATCTGTATATTATGAAAAAAACACTTTTGGTTTTAGAGCCAGGGGAGATTAAAAAAAATTGGTCAAGTGGCTCAATTAACACCAACACGCAGGTTAGTTGAGCCAGGGTGTCGGGATAGTTGAGCCATGTAGATCAGTGGCATAGTTTGTGTACAAATGAGACACACACACATGCACACACACACACACACACACACACACACACACACACACACACACACACACACCCACACACACACTACACACACATACACACTACACATACACACACAGACACACACACAAAAACACATCACACAAACACAAACACACATTCATGCCACACACACACACACACGATTTCACACAAACACACTTGCAAATACATGCAAAGGAGCACACATGCATTTAAATACTCACATTTTATCATTGACTGTTTTATGAACATTCTCACATAATATACCTCATTTTTAACCAAAATATTGACCAAATAAGCATACAATTAAGCTGGCTCAACTAACCACACACACACCGGCTCAACTAACACCACACCCGCCATTTTGAATTCATCGTGGTGAAAAGTGAAAGTCTTACTAGACACAAATCAAATAATAAGGTTAAAATGATATACAATGATACTCCTTTCAACTGTAATCATGATAGTCAGTTAATTATATAAGGTGTAGAAAATATGAGGACACTTTCCACTTTTCATGGAATTCACTTTGAACAGCAAAAATCAAATTTTGTTGATTTACACAAGCTTGTAGTCTACATCCCTGTGTCAAATTTAGCACATGTAGTCCCTTTACCATAAGGTAACACCAGATGGCCGCATTTAATTTTTTAAATGGTCATGGTTTATTTTAGAGGGGGTGGCTCAACTAACCAACCGGCTCAACTAACCTGAGTCTCCCCTACTGCCCTATGACTGGCGTAGCGGAGTCCCAGCACCAAGGGCAGCCGCTTCGGCGGGCGGACTTGTCGACGCGAGGCCGCCCTGTACGGCACCGCGCCACCACAGCAGACGAACTGGGGCTTGCCACCCCGTAGCCACTCGTATAAATGTGCTTGAAAATTTATGTTCAAGAGTTCATGTCATCAAAATTTAACAGCATGAGACTCACAAAGCTCTAAATTAAGTGAAACGTTGTGAAATATTTCTGTTCAAGGCGAATTGATTGAAAAAAAGACACAAATCGACTTACCAATACTTCGACAGTCGAGTGCAGAGGATATGTCACGTGTCAAAATCTTCGCGACAAAAACAAAACGAGTTGTGACCACTGAACTCTACCAAGGTAGAGTTCAGTGGTTGTGACCTTTCAACAAAAAAGACCTAATCTCCACAAATTCGTTGTTTCCAGTAACAACGTTTAAATATGATGCTCATGATAACATTTCTTTCCCATTTGATAACTTTTAATTTGGAATAAAAATATTTAAACAAAATTAAAGTGGTCGAGTTTTCCGGAGTGGAACCCGACCCTGGACAACTCGGTTTGGCCGACTTTTTATGGGTCGTTGGCCGAGTTGGTAAGGGTCGGGTGGCCCGTTTATCGAGTTGTCCGGCACCCACCCCTTCGGGCTAGTCCGAAAAATCAGACAATAGTTTTTTGACGATTTTCAACTATTCACCCACTGGATAGGGGTGAATAGTATGACGTCATAAGGAGAACCATACCAAGTAGGATTTTGCTGACTAATATCGGGCATGACGTCGATTAGATTTGTTTATTGTGTTTTTTTATGAAGTTAAAGGGAGTTGAGTTTTGGTAAAGAGAGCCCAAATTAGAGTTTAATTTGGTCAAACTAAAAGTTTAGTAACCAAAACCTGCACCATTACATTACAAACTAACAGTTATAACTCCACCATGGCCATAGCAAAATGAAGAAAATAATTGCTAAAAATAATGATAAAACATTCAAAACAATATTGTGCATATTGTGCATATTGTTTCGGCACACGAAACGTCATGATCTTTTAGATTCCTAGTTTGACCATACATTGCGAGACAAACGAATATCACTAGCGATATTATTTCCGATAATATTGTGCATGTCAAACATTTGACAAATATTTCATTTGTACAACAATACAGATTAAAAGGAAGTCAACATTCATTTGCATAATTAGCAGGGAACCTTTACGTAAGCCAATCGACTTTGGCCCTCAGGGTTTCGTTGCAGAAAGAGATGCAATAACAATAATTGCAAGTCAGATCTGTGACTAAATCATCGATGCGAAAAACTGATTGGTTCAAATGTGCATTTTGTATCGATATGAAAATACTCTTGCAACTAATTCCAACTTTACAATCGATTGCATTCCTTTCTACAACGGGGCAAATCGCATTATCTATGAGACCACGGATCTAGTATAGGGAGTCCCGTCCATTTTAACACTTTTTTCATTCAGTTTTATACTTCAATTTGTCAATTTCGTCCCGAAAAGCCGAGAATGTGCCAAAGTCAACTTCAATTTCGTCTATTGTCGACCAATTTAACAAAAAGTCCATTCAATTTAGTCATTTGTCACACAATATCGTCATTTACAATTCAAATTCGTCGGTCTCAATAGCGAAAGCAATTTCGTCAATTTGCGTGCATTTTCATATTAGAATTCGATTCTTGAAAATTCGTCTCATGCATTACACAGTTTACACTATGTTCTGTTTTGTATTGTCTTTATATTTTAACTGTTAATTTATAACATTAATCATTAAGGGGTAACATAACAGGCCTATGGAATTAAATATACATAAGCTGTATGCATATTAAAAGTGTTGGGGGGGGGGGGGGGCATGTCCCCCCGTCCCCCGCCTGTCGACGCCCATGTTTTCGAAAGTATACATGACTGTATGTTACCCCCTAAATGATTAATGTTACAATTTAACAATTACATCAAGACAATATAAAACAGAAAATTACAGCGTAACTACAAGGGGCGAATTTGAATAGAATTTTAATGAAATTGATTGCAAATTGACGAATTCAAATTGCTTTCGCTTTTATGTGTTTAGCTTCTGTGACCGACGAAATCGGTTTGCAATTTACGAAAATGTGTGACAAATTACTAAATTGTGTGGTCTTTTTGTTAAATTGATCGACAAAAGACGAAATTGAAGTTAGGATTTCCGCTCTGGTGGTTCCTCGGGACGAATTTGAAGTACAAATTAATGAAATTGAATGATAAAATTGTTAAAATGGATGGGAAATCCTATATAAAAGCCTCTTTTGAAAATTTTTGAAAAGTGTAAGCAAAATCATCAAATAAATCTGGGCCCCAGATTTATTCCGATCGGATATATCTAGTGATATTTCAGCCGTTTCTGAACGGATTTTGATCATAATAAAGTTTATTCTGCCATTAAAATTGTATGCTCTTTCAAATTTTACACTCGGTTTTTAATTATGTTACAAAAATATATTTCGTGCAGCGCCCTCTATACCAAAACTGAACTTCCCCTTTAATGTGGCAAATGTATTGCGTGAATCAATCAATCAATCAGACTTTTGGTCAATTATGTATGTGGGTTTTTTAAATTGTAATATCGAAATGAATTGTTTTGTGATCAGTTTATCGTTTTAGAAGCACTTATTATTGAAGTTATTCATATTGAAATGAATTGTATGAGAATATGGAAAGACATATGACCCAGGGCAACCAGACTACATGACGAATTTGAACGACGAAGTCTTGAAATCGAATGATCAATGACGAATTCGAACTTTACATTTTGCGTTTTTAAACCAGTCGGGACGAATTCCATTGCAAAAAGACGAATTTGAATGAGCCAAGTTTGAGTTTAAATGACCATTGATCAATTAGAATGGTAAATGACTAAATCGAATGTAGCAATTGTAGTTTCCAGACTTCTCGGGACGAAGTTGAAGTTAACATTGTTTGAATTTGATTGACGATAGTTTGACAATAGATGGGAAATCCTATAGTTAAAAAACATTGACTTTTCCAGCATGGGCGTCAACAGGCGGGGGACGGGGGGGACATGTTCCCCCCACTTTTGAAAGTGGAGGGGATTTTCCTTCCCCCCCCCCCCCACTTTTTCCATTTAAGTGTATACATTATGTATGTTTGATCCATAGATTACATAGATTTCACTCTGACATACATGTATATGTGAAATTTCTGTCTCAGATATGCACCAAATCGCACAATTTCAAGCCCAAAAGTGCAAAAGCTCCATTTCTTTTAGATTATCGAGACCGAAAAAAGGGGACTCGAGACCGGTAAAAATTGGACCCGAGACCACCAAAAAGTGGGTATGCGTACGCATCTAACGCATCCCCCCCCCCCCCCCCCCCTGGCTATAAGGGCCTGCAAAATTGTTAATATATCATTATCAGGCAGGTAATGTTAATGGTGATATTCAGGAAAAATATGTATCCTCATTCCAACCTCCAACCTCCAACCACCCCCCCCCCCCTCCCTCCACCCCTCAAACCGTATTGTAGAAAGTTGTTTCAACTGTCTCATTAAAATTATTACTTAATTGAACGGTACAGCGATAATACCACATCTGGAATTTCACCACAAAGGGACAGAATATTATGCCCCCCATAGGCGTACCCAGGGAGGGGGGGGGGGGGGGTTAGGGGGTTCAAATCCCCCTTTGATAAACAAATTTTTAATGACCCAAAAGGGGTCTCCCTTACCAGTTTTTAGCGATCTTGGCCATCATAATCAATGGACTCGGCCCCCAAAGACGCAACTAAGCAGTGGTCACGGTCTGGACCTCGTCAATTTTCGCATGAGTAACGTTCTCGACTTCGAACAATTATACGGACGCCCCCCCCCCCCCCCCCCCCCCACCCCCCATTTACACGACTGTCAACCAATAGTCCCGATCTCGGCCTCGAAATTGTTTGAATGATCACGGTCTGGGCTACGAAAATTTCCGATGGATTCACGGTCTCAGCGGCCTCGAAAAATGTCTACGGTCACCCCCCCCCCCCCCCCCCCCACATCGAAAACACCAGTGATGCCCCCAACATATCTGTCCTTATAAAGCACATCAAAAAGCATTTCAATGCATTCAACAGCTCTATATAATATTATGCGGACTTACCAAAAAATACTGATCCGCAGTAAAAGGAACAACATCGTGTTCCATTACCACCCTTACCGCAATATCCTTTCTAAGAAATCAATACATAATTAATCCAAAAATGCTGGTTATTACAGAAACTTTAAAGTACAACTGTATACAGGTCTATACTATAGAGGAAAAACATATCGTCTTATTTCATTTCCTTTACATACTATTCTTGAAACTACGTAATTTGCGTTGTCAACATCATGGTTAATTATATTACAAATTTACAATAAAATCATTAAAAATGACAACTTACGGGGATCCAGTGCAGCGATCAGTATCGGATGGTTCGTCACTGAGAAGAAAGCAGAAATAAACGTTAATGCAATTTCATATAAATAGAGCTCCTAATATGGACAAGTCACAAATGTCATCTTTGGTAATTCGTACAATATATGGTAATGATGAAATAATTTCATACCAGGGCTTTAAAGGGGTAGTTTAGTTTTGGTAGAGAGAGCGCTGCACATCACAATTTTATTATTATTATTATTATTATTTATTCGGCATTTCAAAATAAAGTACAATGTATGATACAAAATGAATAGTGAATTTACAAAACGATCAGAAAACATAAAAGCATAAAAGCACCCCTGGTGAATCTCCCCAAGCTGCCTGGCAGGAAAAAAGAAATCTTGAATTTCTGTGACCCATGGGTCTTTCCTGAGGTAATGAAAAACTGAGTGTCGAATTTGAGAGAACATGCAATTTTAATGGCAGAATAAACTTTATTTGGTCAAAATCGACCCAGAAATGGCTGAAATATCAATAAATATATCTGATTTAATAATTATTTGGGGCCCAAATAATAAGAAGATTTTTTCAAAAAATTAAAAAAATGCTTGCACTTTTTCAAAAATTGTGTTTTTTAAATACAGTAGTTGTTGATGATCTCTCTATTTAATCATTATTTCAATAAAATATCACATGCATAATTTTGTATGGAAAATGGTTGAAACCAATGCTTTTTTAGAAAGCGCCCTCTTGTGTTTTAATGGCTCTTTTTTAATGATAACGGGCTTTTTACTTAGTCGTTTCTAATTTTGTATACCTTTCGAGCATGGTGGAGTTATAACTATTAGTTTATAATGTTACTGTCCAGGGCCCCGTTGCAGAAAGAGATACAATCGATTATAAGTTACGATTGATCGTAAGTCAGAAAATGTACGCGTTTCAACCAATCAGATTTGCGCATCTAGAACACGTGATCTGACTTACGATTAATTGCAACTTACAATCGATTGTATCTCTTTCTGTAACGGGGCCCAGGTTTGGTTACTAAAAATCAGCCTTCCCAAAACTGTACTACCCCTTCAACCTCCTACTAGGTCAAAATGAATGTACATATGCATATGGGTTGAGAAAAATCAATGATCAGTACACTGTAGTGTCCCCGGTATCAAATGGCGAAACAATTTTATTTTCAAGATTTAAGAATGATCTTTTTTTCACGGAGAATCCAAATATGAAAATAATTTTTCTTTGAATAATACATTTTGAAAGAAAGAAACTCTCAAATCCCCCGTGGGAAAACCCCAAAGAATTTTACCCGAACTCTGTCTGCATTACTGGACATAGTGGCACGATAGGATAATCAGCTAGTAGTAGGCCTAGTAGTAGTAGACTATTAGTATTGGCAGTGTTAGTGTTAGTGTTAGTGTTAGTGTTAGTGTTAGTGTTAGAGTTAGTGTTAGTGTTAGTGTTAGTGTTAGTGTTAGTGTTAGTGTTAGTGTTAGTGTTAGTATTAGTGTTAGTGTTAGTGTTAGTGTTAGTGGTAGTGGTAGTGGCAGTGGCAGTGGCAGTAGCAGTAGCAGTAGCAGTAGCAGTAGTAGTAGTAGTAGTAATAGTAGTAGTAGTAGTAGTAGTAGTAGTAGTAGTAGTAGTAGTAGTAGTGATAGTAGTGGTAGTGGTAGTGGTAGTGGTAGTGTTAGTGGTAGTGGTGGTGGTGGTGGTGGTGGTGGCGGTGGTAGTAGTAGTAGTAGTAGTAGTAGTAGTAGTAGTAGTAGTAGTAGTAGTAGTAGTAGTAGTAGTAGTGGTGGTGGTGGTGGTGGTGGTGGTGGTGGTGGTGATGGTGGTGGTGGTGGTGGTGGTGGTGGTGGTGGTGGTGGTGGTGGCGGTGGTGGTGGTGGTGGTAGTAGTAGTAGTAGCAGTAGTAGTAGTAGTAGTAGTAATAATAGTAGTAGTAGTAGTAGTAGTAGTAGTAGTAGTAGTAGTAGACTAGTAGTAGTAGTAGTAGTCGTAGTAGTAGTAGTAGTCGTAGTAGTAGTAGAAGTAGTAGTAGTAGTAGTATTAGACTAGTAGTAGTAGTAGTAGTAGTAGTAGTAGTAGTAGTAGTAGTAGTGGTAGTGGTAGTGGTAGTGTTAGTGGTGGTGGTGGTGGTGGTGGTGGTGGTAGTGGTGTTGGTGGTGGTGGCGGTGGTAGTAGTAGTAGTAGTAGTAGTAGTTGTAGTAGTAGTAGTAGTAGTAGTAGTAGTAGTAGTAGTAGTAGTAGTAGTAGTAGTAGTAGTAGTAGTAGTAGTAGTAGTAGTGGTGGTGGTGGTGGTGGTGGTGATGGTGGTGGTGGTGGTGGTGGTGGTGGTGGTGGCGGTGGTGGTGGTGGTGGTAGTAGTAGTAGTAGTAGTAGTAGTAGTAGTAGTAGTAGTAGTAGTAGTAGTAGTAGTAGTAGTAGTAGTAGTAGTAGTTGTAGTAGTACTACTAGTAGTAGTAGTAGTAGTAGTAGTAATAGTAGTAGTAGTAGTAGTAGTAGTAGTAGTAGTAGTAGTAGTAGTAGTAGTAGTAGTAGTAGTAGTAGTAGTAGTAGAAGTAGTAGTAGTAGTAGAAGTAGTAGTAGTAGTAGTAGTAGTAGTAGTAGTAGTAGTAGTAGTAGTAGTAGTAGTAGTAGTAGTAGTAGTAGTAGTAGTAGTAGTAGTAGTAGTAGTAGTAGTAGTAGTAGTAGTAGTAGTAGTAGTAGTAGTAGTAGTAGTAGTAGTAGTAATAGTAGTAGTTATTTTGTTTTGAAGGTAATCGGAAAAGAATCTTTTCCAGATATTTTTTTCTTATTAAAAAGACTTGTAATTATAAAGTGTGTTATGTTTGTGTAGTGATCTGACAACCTAAATTCACTACGTAAATCAAGTTGGAGATATTA
Source organism: Echinarachnius parma (assembly GCA_037951105.1). NCBI lineage: Eukaryota > Metazoa > Echinodermata > Echinoidea > Clypeasteroida > Echinarachniidae > Echinarachnius > Echinarachnius parma. Next base: position 26,010 of record JBAMJV010008904.1, on the reverse strand, counting down.
TCAAGTCCACATTGATAATTAATTCAAATGAGGCAAGACACACCAATCGATTTGTAGTATAACTCTCATGCTAATTTCCGTTCTAGTATGAATCTATGTACAATGGATTATTTGTTATCATTTTACCAAGTTAAAGAAAAACAACCTGTTACATCACAAATCTGAATGAATCACTATAATTATAGTATTTAGTATATGGATCGTGAACAAATTTGATCCATTAAATTTGTGAAAATTATCAACCAACATCACTGACTTGTATAGCTTTCACACTTCTCTTGTACATTGTTGTCTGGCATAATGTAACAGAGGAATAAAATGGGTTTTGATTTTTCAAATGTCTCCCTAATTATGGCGATATCTAAGAATTAATTTTAAAGCGTCTATAGACGCTTTTGACCGTAGTAAAGGGTATCCGAATTCGGAGACTAAACTGCGTAGTATCCGTTTTTCGGATTCTTCACGCGAACGATCGGGATAAAATCAGACATCGATTTACTCTGTTTAAATTGGTAAACATTATTCATTTTCTATGAAAAGTTCACATATAATTTTTACATGAATCTTCCAATAATTTTGGTATATGAATGAAGTTTCAAATATCACTTTTGGGGAAAGATATCACAAAAAAGGATTACTTTAGGTCAGTGGCGTACCCAGGATTTTTTTAAATGAGGGGTTATTTTTTTAAAATTTCCAAGCCGAGACCAAGTACCTTCAAAATGTTCGAGACCGAGACCAAGTACCTTCAAAGTTGAAAACCCCTCTCAGTGGGGCGGGGGGGGGGGGGGGGGGGGGGGGGGGGTTTGTCCGTAAGATTTTTTCGAAGCCGAGACCAAGTGCTTTCAAAATTTTCGAGTCCGAGACCGGAGTTCTTCGAAAAATTTTGGGGCTGAGACCAGATTTTAGTAGGTCGAGACCAGGTTTTAGTCGGTCGAGACCAAGTTTTAGACGGTCGAGACCGCATAAAAGTAGTCTCGAGACCGGCTAAAATTTGAAAAGAGGGGGGGGGGGGGGGGGTTCGCCTATGTTCGCCTATGCTTTAGGTACAAACCCGAAAACAATAAAGAGTCTGCAGATACTAGACTATTTAAACGGTCGTATCGACAGTTTAACATTTCGATATATTTCCTTTAAAAAGTATTTAAAAGTTTTAGTCTTCTAAGATTAGTTCTTAAATTGTACTTTCTTCCTTGTATATAACACAATAATATCGCAACGTTTGAATGTTGGCTTGAAAAGCCAGACAGTATCTTTAAAGGGATATAGTAACATTGTCAACATCGACAACAATTCTCACAAACCTCGTTGTATTCATATTACCAAATACCAATACATGTACAAACATGGAACAGGTTTCGATTTTCTCTTTACATTTATAATCAAAGTGTTCAGATTTATAATTATCTAGCGGAAAATTATAACTGTGTACAGAGTCAGTGCAATAAGTTAGCAAATTTCACTTTACATTTTCGCTGCATCATTACTCGGTTACATAATATATGTCATTTATTTTAATTGAATTTAATTTGAATTGTTTGTTTGTTTGTTGGTTTTTATTTCCAAAATCCATATATACATACAAGTTTCAAAACATACATATAAAGTACATTTCAAATTATAAAAAAGTCAGAAAATATATAAAGTATAGACAAACGGTTGGAAAGCCCATTTCAGGACCATTTTGAAAATGGTCCTGTTCTTCCATAGGGTCAAAAAGCAAAAAATCATACTAATTTACATACAAAATCAATTTTCAATCATAGCAATTTACCAATGTACTATCCCCCTTATTGGTCCCCCTGACCTCACCACCCCCTCCCGCCACCCTCTCCCGCCACCCTCTCCCGCCAACCCCTCCCGCCAACCCCTCCCGCTATCCCCTCCCAAGTCCTCCAGGGACCCCCTCCCAAGTCCTCCAGGGTATATTACAAAGAACAATAGTTTTATTTACAAACATGTTTTATTGGTATTAATATTTTCTAAACACATATTTCTCTTTCATAACATTTCAAACTAAACTTTGTATTTCTTTATTAAAATAATATAGTCAAACTTCTTGATTGTCGAGTATGCATAGATAATCCATTATACAATTTACCTCCACGATACAAAAAATGTACGCTTACAATTCTATGCGGTTTTGGCAAAACTAAATTAGCATATACTTCTAACTGAATTTAGTTATTTACCAATTCAACAATTTACCATGGAATTCTCCCACATCACTCAGTGGACATATCAGATTACAGAATGTATACACATTTATCAACACCAAACCCTTTTTTTTGTGCACATGTCAACAACGTTACTAGATCCCTTTAATTAACCCTTTCCTTTTCTACTCCTCACTTTCTAGCAAAACATGAAATGAATCAAATAGTGAAGTTGCATAATGAGCGTTGAAAAGTCCGTTAATGGTTAATACTAATTTTTAAAAAAAAATAATTAAATTAAAATTCTAAAATATTGGAAAACACTGGCAAAACTGAAATTGCCGGTCATCACTCTTTGTATCATATTATAATTTTTGTTTAAAACATAGAAAAACTTACCATATAATATACAGTACGGGTCTAGCAATCCGGGGGTCTCGGGTTTGAATCCCAGATTAACCTTATTTTCTTTGCTCATTTTTTATTTGAAATATCATTTTGTATATATACGGGAATAACTTTTCGGGGAGAATATCTTTATTATAAGTGAATTCAAGTACGATATAATGGATATAATACTGTATAATGTGAAATATATAACTTCCCTGATAACTAAAACAATATTAAAGGGACTTAGTAACATTGTCCAAATCCTCTAAATCTAATTGGAATTCTAGTGGTTCTCTCATACCTTGTTGTGTTCGTATTAACAAAAGAAGCATGGGACAGGTTTCGGTTTTTCGAATTTCCCTTTTGTTAAAAAGATATTTACGATTGCAGTGTTCAGATGTTAAACTATCCACTGGATCGTCGTAGCCGTGTATAAAGTCAGTGCAATGAGTTAGTGAACATCACTTTGCATTTTTGCTCATTACTCGGCCATATAACGTCTATTTAACTTGACATTTTCACACAATTTTCAACAATATACATTTAATCAACCATTCATCACTTTTTGCACATGTCAACAAAGTTACTACGCAATAAAAGAGACACTAGTCGGGATTCGTTTAGGTAGACAACCATTTATTTGAGGCAAATCCAGCCGATCAAGATAACCGAAGCAATGAACGCGGCAACCGAGGTGGCGCTATGCATCTATAAGCTCTAGCGACACAGGGTTATTAACATAACCAAACACTGGCGCTAGATCCCTTTAACGTCATTATAACCGGTGCCTGATTTATGAATTATGTAATCTTTATGGTTGTGGTAGGATAAAAAAGGGCAGTTATACCATGTATATTGAACAAAATAATGCAGATAGTTTGTATTCATTTGTATTAAGCCTTTATTTTGAAGGATCTTCTCAATGCCCATGAGCCGCTTGGAAGGAATGCATCCCAGGGAGTGGAGATGGTGCACACAACGTGTGCTGGTTTGCATTGTATCCTTTAACAGGGGTAATAATAGTGTAAATCGCTTAGAGATGATATCGTATCATATTAGGCGCTATATAAATCGAACCCTTTATTATTATTATGATAATGATTATTATTATTTTGTTGGTATTATTATTATTATTATCATTAGTATTATCATTATTATTATTATTATTATTATTATTATTATTATTATTATTATTATTATTATTATTATTATTATTATTATTATTATTATTATTATTTATTTATTTATTTATTTATTTTATTTTATTTTTTTATCATTATTATTATCATTCTTATTGTTACCATTATTATTTCCAATTTAAAGTTGTTTGTGCATCATGTCTCAAAGATGCTCCAATCCTAATGAATTTTTTTTAAAATATACATAAAATTGAGTAATGCAACAAATTTAAGTGACACATAATAAATGAGTGTTTTTCATATTATGTAAACAGTCATACCGCTAAACATCACTAAGTCTGTCCTTTAACTCTTATTATGTATATCTAATTGGAACATTATGCATATGTAATGAGCAGAAACACTCATATTTTTAATCGCAATAACTAATAACAATGCAATTAACATTCCAAAGTTAATAAATAATAAATATAGCGCCTAATATGATTGATAATCATCTCTAAGCGCTTTACAATGATATTATTACCCCGGTCATAGGATACAATGCAAACCAGCCGACATTGTGTGCACCCTCTCCACTCCCTGTGGAGTATTCATTCCAAGCGGTTCATGGGCATTGAGAAGATCCTTCACATAAAGGCTTTCACCTCCTACCGGGTCCCCATTTATACACCTGGGTAAAGAGCAGCAATTGTGGATAAACTGTCTTGCTGAAGGACAAACGCGGTGGGCAGGGTTCGAACTCGGGATCTCATGATCGGAAAGCGCGCGCTCTACCAATCTTGCCACACCACATCCACGTATATTCATATTTGTTTTGTTTCATTGTGACAGAGATATAAGGGTGAACATTAAGATTAAAAAGAGGATAACAAAATGTATATTCGTATTGTAAAATAAGTTTCAATCTGTGCTTGCGTCTCTCTAATAATATACATACATGTAATTGGAAAGGGGGAGGTCTCTTCTTTAACAATATAATATTAATGTGTGTGACAACATACTCACTCTCTCCTACCACCCCTACACACACACACCCACACCCACACCCACCCACACCCACACCCACCCACACACACACACACACACACACACACACACACACACACACACACACACACACACACACACACACCCACACACACACACACACACACACACACACACACACACCCACACACACACACACACACACACACACACACTTTTTTAAAGTGATTTTTTATTTCTCCAAATTATAAGCATATAACATTTACAATTGAATACAACATCCATCTTAATCATAAATAAAGAATAGAATGATTACAGTTTAGTGAAAGATAAAGTAGAAAAGATTACAAATCAAGCTAGTGTGTATTCAATTCACAGAACCCATAACATAAACATAATGGAGATTATAACTAAAGATAACTGAGACATGCTCCTTCCTCACGTCTCCTTTACCCCCCCCCCCCCCCCCCCCCCCCCACTCACACTCACACTCACACTCACACTCACTCCTAACCCCCTGCCCTGGAAATCTGCTCACATTCCTTTAAAATTAATGTTTACAAATATAATTATATCAATACTTTTTAAATGTTACAAGCTCACGAGAGAAACATCGCGTATAAAGAGTTTATTCTATCCTTACAATTAAATTTTATTATAATTTTGCCGTTTCCCATTTTTGTAAGTGTAGCCCTTATTTCCCCATTGTAATTGCTATTTTCTTTTCTTGGTCCTTATAATCTAATAACAGTTTCTGTATTTTATCAATGGTTGGTATAGTACACCCTCTTTTCTAAATACAAATAAAATATATTTTACCATAAAAATGATAGTATTACAACTTTTTATTCTATTTGAATTACCTGACAATCCAACAAATATATCTCGCCAATTTAAGTCCTTTATTTCATCTTACTCAAAACCTTGTATCAAAGCTTGCCATATCAATTTTACATTTAAACAAAATAAAAAATATGTAAACTATGCGAATATGTTTCCCTTTCCCGTTATCAGTACGAACAAAAATTATCTTCAACAAATCCAAATCTAAATAAATGATCTTTAGTGTAAATTGCCCCATGCAGTAACTTAAATTGAAACTCTCTCTGCCTCCCAATCATTAATGTTATTCTTGGTCTAAAAAACATTCACATATTTCTTTATCTGTATAATTATAATCATTTTGTCCATCTCTTATCTGTAAATCATATGACTTTTGCAATTCTCTAATAAAATAATCATATATTTTTCTTGATGGTACATCTTAATTTTTTGTCCAAAAAATATAAATTTATATTATAATTTATAAGGTCTACCTCACAAAATTGTATCAAACCTAACTAATTTTTCCAATCTCTCGGAATCCCATGATATATCAATTATTGTAAGTAAATTCTTACTTCTCATACCAAGATTCAAAAAGTATGCAACGGGTTTAACATGTCCATTATCAATAATATGTTTCAACATAACAATCCCTCGTTCTAATAAATCTTTATCAAATACCATCTTTCTTCTTTTTTTTTACATATGTTCCTATTATTAAAAATAATTGGATTCATACAACCATTAAAATGCCTTAAATTATCAATCTCTTCCCAAGCTTTCAACATTTCCAAATAATAAGGTGGAATCTTCAATATGAACTTCATATTTTTTATTTCATAATCACATACAAAAATTAGCCTTCCTCCCACTGAACTTAAGCAATAATAGAAAAAAAATAACTTCCATCCCAAATTTCTTTCTCAATATAATAGTCGTTTCACCCACATTATCCGCTGCGTTCTAATAAATATTCCAAAATTAATCATTTTAACTCCACCATAATTATAATTCTGATACATAATTTGTCTTTTTATACGATCTTTCCCTCCCCATATAAAATCAAATTATATTTTCTCCACTTCTATATAAACCCATAAGGGGACAACAAGGAGGGATGAAACAGAATTCAACTTTGTTAATGCATACATTTTCAATAAATGTATTTTACCCATGATAGTCAAATTCCGTTGTTTCCACCAACCTTAAAGCTTTTTAATTTTACTTAATATTTCTGTATAATTTAAATCATCTTTTAATCTAAAATCAACTGAACAATGAACACCTAAAATTGTTACTTCCTTAACAAATTTTCCAAATAAAGGCCCATCTAGTTTCCCAGTTTCCTCACCCATATACATAAAATGTGTCTTTTCCTTATTCACGTTCTAACCACTTACTTTTTCAAATTCTTCAAATATATATTGCAACCTTCTTATGGAGTCTACATCTTTCAGAAAAATTGTCATATCATCTGCATACATTACTTGTCTTATTTCATGTTCCCTAAAATGTATCCCTTTAATTTGTTTGTCCCTCCTTACTTCATGTGCCAATAATTATATTGCAACCAAAAACAAATAGGGCGACAATGGATCACCTTGTCTGACCCCCCTTTCTATATTAAAATAACCAGTGGAATACCCCCCATTCATAATACAACTACTTATACCATTATATAATATCTTCACCCAAGAACAAAACGAATCACCAAAGCCAAACAATTTTAGCACTTTCAATAAATATTGATGGGATACAGAATCAAAAGCTATTGACATTGCTTGTTCATGCGAGAGTATGACATGCTACAAATATGCAGTATATTCAGTATATAATTATACGTAATTAAATAGCATGTCATTCATTATACATTTGTTATATTTTTTAATCGTAGTATTGCTTAACCATTTCAGGGGCCTTTCAAATCACAAGCCTTGCTTCCAAGATTGGCTCCTCCACATTTTCGTCGAAATTTATTTCATAATCTGTATGCATGTATATGTTATTAATTACTACTTTGATCAGCATATATGTTTTAATTGTGTATCCTATGTTAAACAACCATTTTGTTACATATATCGCTTGAAATATTGATCCCATTATGTTGTTTACTGTTTGTTTTGAAAATGTGGAAATAAAAAAAAATACGAATAAAAGCGTTTTCAAAATCTACCGCAATCAAAAACCCCTGTCCTTGCTCCAAGAAATGCTTTGAATAAAATAATATATCCTCTATTAATCGAACCGCTTCCCCAATATTCCTATCTTTTATATATCCCACCTGATCATAATTAATTATTTCATTTAAAACCTTTTTAATCCTAGTTGCTAAAACCTTCGATAATATTTTATAATCTACATTTAACAACGTAATGGGTCTATAATTTTTAATATGCATCGCATCTCTTCCCTCTTTCTCTATCAATGTAATAGTCCCTTGTTTTTGAGATACCGTCAATTCCCCCCTTCAGTCGAAATGCACAGGGAGTTTGGCCCTGTGTTGTAGCGGGGATTTCATTCATAAGGCCCTCTAGCGTTCTAAAGTGGTAAGTCTTGTTGTTGTCAATGTGTGGAATATGCATGTCGTGATTACCGGTGGCCTGAAACACAAATTAGGATTCCTGCCGACACAATGTCATGGTAAGTTTGAAAAGCAATAATCAATGTATCATTTTGTTCACTTTCTGACAAAATATGATGTATTTGTACGACGTTATGCTGCTCCAAAGAAGGGTTATTGAAAAAAAAAAGATTTTGCATGCCCTCAAGCTTTGCTGGATCCTGACCCATCATGGATTAAATTAATTTTAGGTGCACTGGAAAGCCAATATTGTGGCGCAAATTTTGACACCAAATTTATTTGGGCTCAAAAATAAAACTATGTGTCAAATTTTGACACATATGTTTCATTCACTACTTCTACCAACAAATCCTCTAATACGGGCCAAAATGTATCATAAAATTCCACTGTAAAACCATCATTTCCAGGGGATTTATTCCATTTCATTTCTTTCAAAACCTTAACACATTCATCTTTTGTCATTTTACCTTCACATAATAATTCTTTATTCTGTTCACTTAACTTTAAAATATCATTAAAAAATAAACCATTATTTTGACCACTATCATTCCTCAAAGAGTATAGTTTTTCATAAAATGTCTTTATCTCTTTTAAAATGTCATTTTTATCCCTAGTAATTTCTCCACTTTCCTTATAAACTTCTCTTTTAACACTTTTCCTCTTATTTACTTTCAACAATTGTTCAAAATACTGAGTATTATCCTCCCCTTCTTCAAACCAAGCTGCTCTAGAACGAACTTTAATGCCCTGTCGAGAAAAATCATACAATTTATTCAACTTATCTTTTTTCAACTTAATACTATCAATAACAAACCTAGATGACCCTTCGACTAACTGATTTTCTAAATCCTTAATTCCAGTCTCCAACGTCTGTATTTCAAGTTTCCTTAATTTTGCCTTTTCACATGAATATTTCATTTCATTTTCAAAAAATCCTAAAATACTAATTTATTCGAAACCCTAGGTACCCATTCATTTTTCAAATGCAATATTATATTATACATCTCCTCAACAAAATGTTTATCCATACATAAAATATTATTACATTTCCAATACGATTTTCCAAAAACAAACTTATCTACTAAATGCTGAAATTGCAATTTAATGCCCGAATGATTCCGTGTTATCGATACCAACATTTCACATTTATTCACTAATTGTTCTAAAGTAAACTACATGATATAAACCAATAATCTAAACGACTTTGGACTAACGGCGACCTTTGTCTAAAATTAAAATGTCTAACATTAGGATTCCTTTTCCTCCATATATCTTCTAAATCATATTTATTCAAAAATCCTTTCAACACATCAATAAACCTAGATTTTAATACAATGTTTGGCCCTTCATAATCCATGCCCCCTTCCATTACAGTGTTAACATCTCCCCCTAATATTACTGAATAATCCTTATCAAAAACTTCAGAAATACTTTTATCTAGCTTATTCAAAAAATCAACCTGTAATTGTACTTTGTCTCTTGTGGGTTAATATCACTCACACACACACACACACACACACACACACACACACACACACACACACGCACGCACACGCACACGCACACACACACACGCACACGCACACACGCACACGCACACGCACACGCACACGCACACGCACACGCACACGCACACGCACACGCACACGCACACACACACGCACACACACACGCACACACACACACACACACACACACACACACACACACACACACACACGCGCACACACACACACACACACACACACACACACACACACACACACACACACACACACACACACACACACACATAACACACCTTTACTTTACCAGTCAGGAGCTAACAAAATATCACACAGGTTGAGATTCTTGCTCTGTGATTGGCTTACTCAACTATACGGACCACCGTTGCCGTGCATGGTTGCTGAGGTAACGAGCCCACACTCCATAGCAACGGACACTCGCACATGTCGCCTCAGAATGCAGTCTCGGATGAATCACCTGCAAGTCCCGCGTGATGTTAAACAAGCCAATCGCAGAGCTAGTATTTCGAAAATCATAGTCGGCTTTGTTTTCTTGTGATAGTTTGCTGACTCCTGATTGGTATGTTAAAGGCGAATGAATATTATGTATGCTTGATGTAAAGAGTCGAATTTTTACTCTTTCTACTTGTAAAAACAAATATAGAGTCGATTTTGCTTTTTCTAAGTGGTACAAATAAATGGACCAAGACGCCTGTCTAAAATTCAGGAGGTCGTAGGTTCGATCCCCACCCGATTCCGTTTTGTTTTGTTTTGCAGCCAATCAAACATGCAGTGAGCATCCAACGTTTAACATTCGTCGCTGCAGGGCAAATTACAATCATTCATAACATAACCGACGAAAAGAAAAAAAGGTATAATTTGAGCTAGAATATAATACTTACATGTCATCGTCACGAAAAGATGAACGAGAAGAAAGAAGCATTTCTTCGCGAGAAGATCCTTGCCGTCCATCTTGATCGCCATCACCGCGACCTGCAGATCAAGACGTCTAACAAAGTTAAATGCAAAACTCTCCTTGCATTTTCCTGTTCACGCTTATAATGTTAATATTTATTTATTGCAATGGTTTTTCTCTTTCTTGAACTTCGAATATTTGAATTAAATGATGTTTATAACAAAATATCGGCGAACTTGCATGCAGTAAGCACTATCCCGAGAAGGTGGCCAAGCAAACGCTCATGTATATTTTTTGTTCGTCCGTTTTACTTAGAGCTAGATGGGTTCCAAATGTGATGAGGATGAGCCTCAAAACAGTTGTGAGAGATCCTTTTCGATCTTCTTTCGCACTCGAACTTTGAGTATCGCACATGCAGAGACAGATCACCCTGGCACCAAGGCAAAACAAACATGATATTGCCCTTCCGATGTATCCAATCTACTTGAAAAGCACAAACGACTGTAGCCTAACAAGTAATTGATAATTACACAAATTTATCCAGTCTACTTGAAAAGAATTACTGTAGCCAATCACAATTAATCAATACACAGCAATCATTAAAGAAACTTGTAGTTCACAAATGATGTGCATGCATTTAGTGGAAAGGGCGAGCCAGGGCGAGCAAGGGTGGGGAAAATTGCCCCCCCCCCCCCCCCCCCACGTAAAGTATTGCATCTTTCATGCAGCCCCGCCCCCACTAGTATCCGCTAACAAAACAAAATTAGCGATGATTACCATGAACTTTAATAATATAGCGCTGTAATGCAGGATTTATAAGCGCTGTATGGTCACCAGGGCCGGTATTAAATTCCATACTTAAGTCAAACTTAAACAGTTTAATAAGTATTTAGCTTCAATAAATTACTTAGCCAAAATTAGGATTTAATCAATTCATCAACTAAAAATCTTACTAGCATTTTTATGTCATAATACCTTTAAATATTACATTTAGATTTTTTGTTATTGAAGTAAAAGTATAAAAACTATTTTAATATGAGATATGTATGAAGTAACTCAGAAAACTAAGTAAACTTCTTACTTAATATAAGTACACTGATTTGAATACCACCCCATGTACAGTTAAAACACACACATTTATATATTGTGCACCATCTCAACTCCCTGGGGAGCTACTCAAGACTCTACAGGTAATTAACACCCGACCAAATACCCATTTATACAGCTGGGTCGAGAGGAGCAATGTGAATTAAGTCTTGCTGAAGGACACGTGCCGGAGCGTCAATGGGATTCGTTACCCCCTAACCCCCTCCCCGTGCCGGCTGACCTTGACTATACGTCATCGAAACAAACAAAATTATAACTCGTTTGTAAACATATGAAATACATCGATCCGCCATGAAAGGACGAAGTATTTTTAGTCATTTAAGAATCGATCTATATACAACGCCAAAAATTGCTGCAAAATGTATGGCTTGTCGATCAAAAAATCAATGAAATTGAATTATTTCAGGGTTGTTTTACATGTAATTAATTTATTGTGTAGCTATTCAAACAAACACCTATATCATATAATATATAAGAAAATTATATTTTTACAAAATACTGTACGATACGGTATACCGTATATATTTTTGATTTGACGTTTCGGGCATCTTCGATGTTCTCCCTCAGAAGTCGCACCAACATACCATTCAGATTGCTCTTATCAAGGAATACTTGTATGGGTTTGTAGTTTTATTTGTAACATGTTCAATGGCTACTGCGTATGTTCATGCATCATGAAGGACGGCAGGAGAAAGTTTTTCGATGTAAAACTCATCACTTTCCATTTTTAATTACCACCAAAGTATCTAAAGTAGTATATGGGCAACTCCAGCGTCACGGACATTACAAATCAGAGAATTTTCATGACTTTCCAATGCCACTACTAATTCATACCTCTAACTAATGTCTAACTTTTATTTTGATTACAAAACAATATCCTAGTTAAGTATGCAAAAAAAGTTTCAGAACATTTATCCAATTCGTTACTGAGTAATTCTGCGAAATGTGCGCCGTCACGGACATTACATCTTTTGGACATGACTTTTTGCATCCATATATATCTTTGCAAAAGTCTGTGAGTTCTGAGACCTCACAAAGGTGATTTAGGTATTTAATTATAGACAAGGCAATGATGAATTGAATCCAAGTTGTTTTGGGGGAAACGGGCCAGGCATATGTGATCTAGACAACAAAACGTTGCGTCACGGACATTACATTTTCAGCGTCACGGACATTACACTTTTGTCCACTTTTTCTAAACTCAGAAATAACCCGCAAAAAATGCTCCATTGTGCATGACACTTTTTTAATTGTACATTTAATATGTAATCAAGCAGTTTTGAGAACAAAAATTATATTTCCATTTTTTTTTCAATTAGCAAAAAATTATTTTTAAAATATTAATAAGTTTTTCCAAAATTATTGTAAAATTTGAAATTTTTCAACAGAATGTGCAGTAAGCCAAATGTTCAACTATTTAAAAAAATATTATACATTTTTAATGAGGTACAATGCTGTTTTGTGCCAAAAAATTGTAAAATCTAAAAAAAAGTTGTGTACATCATGGGCATAACACATGGAAAATCATGGACTAAGAGTATAATTTTTGCAATTTGATCATACTATATGAGATTTAACCATCTCTTTCTCCTCCCAGTAAGTTATAGTCAAGTCTTTATTGATTATTGAGACATGCATGTTCAAATTAAGCAAGGAATTTAGTTTTATAAATAGTTCAGAGTACTGACTCAAAGTTCACTATCTGATTAACGATACAATTTATTAAAACTTGAACCAGGAAGGTAGTAGTCCCCCTGTTACTTGGGATTATCTTATTTCTTGGCTAAAGTAAGACATTCACATAAGAAAATAATGCTTGATATTTTTTTGCTCTGCTTTTTTATACTTTTCACTGTGTATGTAATGTCCGTGACGCAGCCGTGACGTAATGTCCGTGACGCCATTCTGGACAAGCCATAAAATATTTTAGTAAATGCTCTTGATATACTTTATGATATAACATTCTAGCTTTGCAAATGAATTTTGAATTAAATTGAATTAGGACTTCTGCTTCTACAAAAACTTTTATATCTAAAACGTCACGGACATTACACATCAATGTTGTAAGAATCAAGATTTTATCCAATAACAGTTTTCAAAAAGTAAAGATTTTTACACAATTTCCTTTTCTATGATGTTAAAACAAAGCATAAACAAGACATTAGAAGTAGAATTATTGTTCTGAAGTGATCCATATTTTTAAATTTTATTTCACAAACAACAAATGCAAATTTCATCATTTTTGGGGGTAATACATACAATTTTTGTCCCAACTTCAATGGCCAAAAAAAAAAAATTCTGCATTGAATTTCAAACTTTTTTCCTTTAGTCATCAAAATATGGTCCTTCCTCATTACTATCCAGTAGTTAACAAGGCTGTCCCATTAGTTTCATTTTTCCATCCTTGGGTTACATTTTTCGTGGAATTGCCCATATATGAGGTCGTGGAATTGGGTGGACAGGTTAGGAGGGAGGGGGGGGGGGGGGGGGGGGGGGGGGACGTGCCCGAATATTGTAATAAAATCAATATAAAAAAATCCTATACAAGGTAAAGAAAACATAGATTTGTCCCCACCCCAACAAAACAAACACTATTCGAGTGCCCCCCCCCCCCCCCCCAATCAGCCCCACTATACACTACACCTCCATGTTAAGTATTTATAGGTGGTTGAATGAGGTACTCACTACAAGGAACTGTTTCAAAATGAAAACAAATTATATGGACCATCACATATCTCAAAAATTGATTACTTGCTGCATGAAATGAGATTACTTTCACAATTTTCAAATAAATCATCAGATCATAGTCAACTGCAAAATATTGACCACCTTGGGGAAACAAGAAAAGTGGCCACTGCAGACAGGTGACCTCTATAGACAGGTTCCATAACATTGTTTTTCTCTGTGACGATCATCTTTGGTGGTTACTATATATATAGAGACAGGCGGCTGCTAAGACAGGTTTGACTGTATGTAAATTAAAGGGATCTATTAACATTGTCGACATGTGCAAAAAGTGATGAATATTGAATCAACTGGCCTCGAAGTTTTGTTGATGGGTGACTTAAATTGTGATATAATGAACCCCCACCCAAGCTGTAATACTAATCGGCTTTTGACACTGCTTGAAAACTACCATTTAAAGCAATTAATCTCTAAACCGACTAGAATTACTCGTGACTCTAGTAGCACAATTGATTTAATCATTTCCTCCAGCGAAGAAAAGGTCAGTTTTAATGATGTAGTTCAGATTGGCTTGAGTGATCACTACATGATTGTAGCATCGTGGGGCAACGTCAGAACTAGGGTTAATGAACATAAGTATATCACTTTTCGTGATGTTAAAAAGATGAATGTTGATAATTTTCAAGCAGAATTGTTAAATGAATCATGGAATGATGTATACAATACAAACGATGTGGATGAATCATATTGTACATTTGCAACAACGTTTAAAAAGATTGTTGATAAACATGCCCCAATGAAAACGAAGAGGGTCAAACAAAATAATGTCCCATGGATAACAAAAGAAATAAAGGACATGATGAAAGAAAGAGATAAACAGAAGAGGAAAGCTAAGCGCATTGGCAATGATGATGAATGGGAAAGTTATAAGAAGTTAAGAAATAGTGTTACTACATTCATGCGAAATTCAAAAAAGGTGTACTTACAAGATAAAATAAAGGAAAATGTAGGTAATAGTGCCGCGATTTGGAAAGCACTTAGATGTATGATTCCTAATAAACGGAATAACACTCGAATTCCTGGTATTAAATTTAATGATCAAACGATTAATAACAATCATGACATGGCCAACATTTTCAATAACTATTTTGTCAGTGTTGCACGAAAATTACATGATGGTTGTAATTTAGATGGTGATTTTACTTCCTTTTTAAAAAGGGCAGATACAACATTTGAATTTAAGGCTGTTTTGATTGAAGATGTAAAAAGAGTGCTGAAAACTATTCCTGAAAACAAGGCCACTGGTTTGGATGACTTACCGGCTAAAATCATTAAAATGGCAATGTCCTACATTGTCTCACCATTGACACACTTGATAAATTTGTCTCTAACCAGTGGCGTTATCCCGAAGGAATGGAAAATGGCATTAGTAATCCCCATATTCAAAAGTGGGGATGCTTTTGAATTGTCGAACTACCGACCGATCTCGATTCTCCCGATCCTATCTAAAGTTATTGAGAGGATTGTGCATGAACAGGTCACTAAATATCTCACACAAAACTCGTTGTTGTACAGTCACCAATCTGGATTTCGCCAAAATTATTCATCCGCAACAGCCCTCTTGAACCTTACTGAAGATCTATTCTCTAATATGGATAACGGTCTGGTAACCGCATTTGTAGCGTTGGATTTAAAGAAAGCGTTTGATACTGTAGA
>JBAMJV010008904.1:0-5000 GCA_037951105.1 Echinarachnius parma | reverse complement strand
CGAATTGCCTTTTTACGCGCATTGATAATGCACAGGCAATGCGCGCGACTTGGCGCAATAATGGGCAGCTAAAAGGGTAAATCCATTTTTGTCCTTTTTATTGCCCATATCATATGCGCGTTTAGTCGTGTATGCCAAACATGCAAGGGTTATTTCGTAGTCACTTGAATTAAAATTGGTTAAACTTGTGGCCGTACGCATGTGCGGATATTGTGATCAATGCTATTTTTTTACGGAAGAGTAGTAAAATAACACATTTCATTCGTTATACATTGATGTTTAGCCAAAAAACACCTCTCGGCAGTTCGTGAAAACGATTTTGTCCTTTTTGTTGCCCAAATACGTGCAATTTTGTCATTTTGTCCTTTTGTTATTTTTAATTTTCTCAAAAAGTGGGGCACATATGGGAATTCTAAACATATCATTGGATAGGTTTTAAAGAACTCTATCTGAAAATAAAATAAAAACAAAATCGATATTTGACGATAATATCAGCCATTTTGCCCTTTTTATTGCCCAGCGCGTCTTGTTAACAATGTTGATGGTACACATTTACAATATGCACCAAATAAATGTTTGTCTTCTCACATGGTGAAATTGCTGGTTAGCAAGCACTAACAGTCCTATCATTATACATTATAAATTGTTTTACTTGTGTATACGAGCAGCACTCCATAGATGTAGACCATGGATAAACCATGGTTTGTACCCGTTTGTACAAACCTCCTACAAACCTGCTTTGTGAATCCGTGCCATTATTGACCAAAACCATCCCGTGATGCCTTTTCAGCACGACAGTGACCGCAAAATAGTTTCACAAAACAATAAAATAAAAATATTTAAAAAAAAACACTTAAAGGGATCTAGTAGCTTTGTTGACATGTGCACAAAGTGATGAATGATTGATGCAATGTATATTGTTGTTATCTCATATGTCCACAGGGTATTGTGTGAACAGTTCAAGTCAAATGGACATTGCATGGCCAAGTAATGAGCGAAAATGCAAAGTGATAGTCACTAACTCACTGCACTCACTTTGTACACATTAAGAAAAACTCCCCCGGAGTTTTCTTATCTGAATACTTCGATCGTACATACCTTTGTAACGAAAGGGAAATTTGAAAAACCGAAACCTGTCCCGTGATTTTATTGGTAATACGAATACAACAAGGTATGAGGGAACCGCTAGAATTAAAATTTTATTTTGAGGATTTGGACAATGTTACTAAGTCCCTTTAAACATTATGGAAAGCCAATACACTGTAGTTTCTTTGTTTAATTGTTAAACGAGTTCGTTAAACCATGAACCTGTAGCATGTTCATGGTTATTAAACAGGCATATACACTTTTGATAAAATCATTCACATTTTCTTTTATTAAAGAGACTTCAAGTTATCGATGTAAAATGTTGTTGAAAGTTTCAAATATTCACATTTTAGGCTCTTGACTATAATTATGTTTAATTCCGAAGCTACAAAGGGCTTTCCATAATTTGTTAGTTCGACTTGATGGGATCTTTGTGAACCACCCCCAGTTATTTCTCATGTATAAGAGGCTAAATATTGGTACTAGGCACCTGTAGTAAACGCTCATATTGTTGCAGAAAGAGATACAAACGAGCGTAAGTTACCAGTGATTGTAAGTCAGATCATGTGTTCTTTAATGCGCAAATCTGATTGGTTGAAATGCGCAATTTTTCTGACTTAATTAATTGTAACTTACAATCGAGTGTAGGCTACTGTATACGTATATCTCTTTCTACAACGAGGTCCTGGTGTATCGAAATTATTATACGTGTCTGGATTATGATGAGCAAGAAAGACTTGTACACAAAATATGTTGTACAAATATATGGTTGTGATGAAAATATAAATTTTACTAAGAATATATTATGATCGAACAACAACAACAACAACAACAACAACAACAACAACAACAACAACAACAACAACAACAACAACAACAACAACAACAACAACAACACAAATCATGGGCTTCATTTTTTTGTATTCCGTGGACAGTAAATCTCATACTCCTTCTGTATATATAAAGTGTTAGATGACATTTGCTCCGGGGGAAACCTGCTCCGGGATTTTATGTTGTCATGTTTTATCATTTTTAGTGAATGTTTTAGAATTTAGTAGTAATGTTATATGAGAATTAATTTAGGGATTTGTTTGGCGTTTCAAGGAAATCTAGTTGATTTTATGAACGTTTTTTTTTACAGTGGAGCAAATATCATTGAGCCGTAATACAAATATGTGCCCCAAATACTATATGTTGTTATTAAAAGAATGTCGAGTGTATGGACCTGCCAAAATTAGCATTACTATTTGTTTAATCCCTGTCATTTCCACTAATTATTAGCCATCAGCTTCCGCGTTCCACAAAAACCATTACCTGTATAGTTTATCCAGAGCGAAATTAATGGGAATTTGTTTTAACGAAATATGTAAACCACTTTGCATTGAGAGCCTGACGTAAATTGAAAAATAAACATTTGCTGCATAATTATGTTTCTTCTGTAACTGAAACTGAACAAACATTATTTCACCGCTCCCACCATTTACGACGTGCCAATCTATTTTGATATTTTATAGCTGTCTCAATAAATTTTCCGTTGATAAAAATGTCTCACTATTATGCGAATGGTACATGACTGTATGCACACAGGACTGAATCTGTCGGTGTATTAACTCAGTCTCTCTATATTATCATACCATGGGTTATATTGGAATACATCTATTATCATGCAATCTTTTACAATAAAACTATATACAAACGTAAGTATCTCGGTACAGTTATTACCGATCTCTGTATATACATTTTGTTTCAGTATACACATACATAATTATCAAAAGGATGAAGAACAACTTGTATGACAATTATAACTAGAAGGCCGACAAAGTCAGCATACCCACGCCTCCCATTAGCCCTGTTCTACCCCTTCGTCGGCCTCAACCCTGTTTTGCTTACCGATGCATCCTAAAAACATAGTGATCAACCGTTGAACAGAATCCCCCACAACTCCAGGCATAGTAAACTATGCTGACTGGGTATGCCTGCAGGGAGGGCTTGAAAATGCCGACATCTGTCCAATTTATTGGCGATAAATGTAACATAAATCATGAATTCAAACAAAATAAACTATTACAAACAATAACAGATACCTTATCTTCCTGATTCTGCAAACTTTTATGTCCATTTCTCTTGCATAAATATGATTTTAGATCTTTTCATGACAGCTATCTGCCGATTCGCACGTGTTTTTACTAGCTGCCTGTGTAGTATAGATATGCCTAATATTTATGCATTGCAATATGCACAACACATTACATGCGGGTGTGTACTATGTGTAAGTACATCTATTGGCATGGCGTGTGCGCCACGTTGTTTTCTTGAAATGATTTGAGACGGGAGAGACGAGGAGAGACTAGTGTGAGAAGGGAGAGGAGAAGAGAGACTGTGTGTGTGTGATAAGTACATTAGTGCGTGTGTGCCATCGCGATCGCACGGAGCACAAATAGAAATGCATAGACGGTAGTGCATTATCGGATTTCCCAAAATCCGTAACATTTCAGCGCCATTCCGTACTCCCGTAATTGTTGTCAATTTCCGTACCAATAAATACATACTCAAACTTCAAGGTTCCACAGAATTTGCAGGGGTCAACCAATCATCACCAAAATCTAATCGATTCTTCCATGTCACTATCCAAACATTCCCTGAAAATTTGGTGCAAATCCGTTCACCCGTTCTCTAGTTATCTTGTACACAAACAAACAAAAAAAAAAACAAAAAAAAAAAAAAACAGACAAACAAACAAACATACGGAACCCTTTACATAACCCCCTGCCGATTTCATCGGCGTGGGTAATTATATAAAATTGTAATAATTATTACGCTGTTACAGTAGTAGTTGTTGTTGTTATTGTTGTTGCTCTTGATGTTGAGTGCTAATCAAATACGATTGTTGTTAATTTACTAGCCAGTATTTTGTATTTTATTATCTATAATCAAATACACAATTAGGCATTTTGTCAATTATAAACCCTTCCATGAGAAGAAGCACATTTTATATAAAGTAGACCGGTTGCAACTTTACATAATTATTTTTTATGGACAAAGAGTGTGTATAAATGATTTATGCCATAATTATCTTGCACTATTTTCCCAAAACGAATACCAGTAGGTCTAATACTAATACTAATAGTCTTCCAATAACAAACACAATATTGCCTTCGCCACCGCATCTGTGGCTAGTTGGGCATATTCGATAATAAATAGAAAACAGTTCCTAATTCTAATAATATGCAGTCAGACCTGTATTATAATGACCACCTAAGAGAATCAGGGAAAGTGGCCGCTGTAGACAGGTAACCTCTATAGACAGTTTCCATAAAAGTGCTTTGCTCCGCAGGGATTCCTGTTGGTGGCAACTAATATATAGGCTGGTTGGCTGTTATAATTACAGTTATATACTGTAGATAGACAGGTGACATGCATACAGTAAGTCAGGTTTGATTGTAATATCAAATGAGTAGGCATGCTTAATCAGTGGAAATTAAATCTGACTGCATTCATTTGACGACTAATAAATGGTATGTAATTGATTAGCTACGTGTATATATATAGCTCCATTTCATTCGTAAATAGCGACATATGTAATTTAAATGTGTACAGCATATGGCACTTGTATATTATCATGCTGTCGGACAGAAGATGTGTGTTATTATTATGATGGCTCAGTTGTAAAAAAAATAAAAGGAATACAGAAATGGTATACTCCTGCCAAGCATTCATTCACAGAATTGTTGACATTCGCTCTACACGTTTATCTCGTCTCTTTCCCGTAGCATAAGCAGGGTAAAACTAGAGCGGGGCAAAGGGTGCGAATAGGGGGGGGGGGGGGGGGTGGAGGCGGATTGGGGGGGGGGGGTAGTTTCTAGTGTAAGGTGGGCAGCGTGGGCAAAATTACTACAATGTTATCTGAATTTAAA
>JBAMJV010008903.1:0-70000 GCA_037951105.1 Echinarachnius parma | reverse complement strand
TCCCCCCCCTCCCCCCCCCCCCCCCCCCCCCGCTGTATACTGGCCTGGCTTCGGCTATATTACCATGATGAAACTTTCAGATACGCAATAAATTTTAACTACCCACATGGGCTATTTTTTCGCGGGTAATATAGCGCGCCAAATAAAATTCTCATTCATTGTGTCTGGACAGTAGTACTTTGTGCACGAGTAATAGGGGGATTCTGTGATTATCTCGACACTGATTATATCAATCAGCCCAGGTATTGGATATACCTGTTCAGCCACAATCACATCGTATATCAACGTTACAAAAACATGATGTATCATGTCTACCATAACAGTATGGATTTATGGTTTGTTCTGTGAAAGTTATACAACTTTTAGTTACAAGTGACAATCGGGCATACAGGTATTGGATATCCCTGTTCAGCCACTATTACATCGTATACCAACGTTACAAAAACATGATGTATCATGTCCACCATAACATTCTGGATTAACTTGATGGGTTGTTCTGTGAAAGTTATACAAGTGAGTTATTAAACAAATTTGCTAGGGAATAAAAACAATGTGGTCATTGCTGTATCCTGGAGATGTGTGGTGGATATATATGAACATTGATGGACAGTGACCATGCCTGCAGTCATTCATAAGATAATCGGTAAGTTAAAAATAACCCTGTGTGAATGTTCATTGAGCGTGTGTGTTTGTGTGTGTGTGTGTGGGGGAGGGGGGGGGGGGGCACTCGAATGTTTTCCCAGCGATTTACTTCGGTCAGTTCGGTGTACCTCAGTCAACATGCACAAACAAAGATGGCGCTTGGTTACTGAGTGATAGGAAGTGTAATAAGGGTCTTCTGAACGTTACTGATCAATTGTTTGGTCGGTTGATTGATTGATTAATAGTGATCCTTTGCAAGGTCGGCATTTTTGAGCTCTTCCAAGTCATCCCATGGGGGGGGGGGGGGGGGGGGGGGGGCATTATGCCTCTCCCCTGAAAATTAGTCTATATCCGAGGGTTTGGACCACTGTGACTGTGTCTCGTTTCACTATCTTGCTCGATCCCTTTCCACAGTATAATATGAAGTCATAATATTCAACGACGGTGTTGCCGCGAAAGAGTTCATGCGAGTCGAGTACTATAGTTATTTTTTAAAATTTAATTTATTCAGTTGCATGTTCATGGCAATTTAAAACAAAAATGTAATTATTATAGTAGGTGGAGCGTATTTTTCACATGTTTGCCGATTAATCATGTTCTATATAATCAAACATTGTTTTTTGGTAAGTATACGTATTATACCAGCTGGAATAACAATACAACGAAATACATTTTTTGTGCCAGGTATTATGCCTTATCATATGTTCCCTTCTGTTAGTACAATGTCTTACGTATTTCTTCTTTTTTAACTTATGTGTGTCTTTTTGTTGTTGTTTTATTTAGTTTCTAACTTAATTGCTAACTTAGAAATCACAACACAAACAATAAAAAATACAAAAACGAAAGATGACTTAGAAATCACAACACATACAATAAAAAATATAAAAATTCTGAGAAATCCACAAATAAACATCACAAATATACATGATTATAGGCTAGGTACATACAGGCCACAGCCACATGTGCGGCACACATAATTGGTGAGAACGAGCTGTGTGCTACTAGTACGGAGAGAGAATTTTATTACTCTTGCCCGAGTTTTATTACCTCGATGTAGAGCGCTGTACCGCAATAAAAAGTGTTTCCCCGGGAAATCCCCCCTCGATCCCCCATTTTGATGGATACTCAGTATGACATGTGGCTAAATCAGTAAGGACACTGGCAGAGTTGAATATGGGGTTTTTTTGTGATGGAAATGTCCCATGTGAATTGAGGACCAGTCCTTAGCAACCTTACTAAACCAAGCTCCGCCCATTATCTCAATCCATCCCCAAAGCCCGTCAATAACACCACCATATCAGCAAGTTACCATTCCAAGTCCACCACAAATCTCTTACAAAGGCCAATAAATTCCAGGGACGAAATTTTCATAGTGTTACTAGGTCTAGTAATATTATAAGTCAGACTCAGAAGTCAGACTACGAGTACGAGTGAGGCAAAAAATAAGCAGTCATATCTCATAACAAGTCTCTCAATTAATAACGGGACAAGATGAAAGGATTTTAGATCTTGAGGCTGAGACTGATTTCTGAGCGAATTCGGAACGATCATGACAGTCGGTACGGGTAGCTAGGTAGTATATACTAGTCAGTGCAGCAGGCGCAGTACAGTGTACGTGTGCATATGCATGCGCCCGGCCCGGCCCGGTCGCCGCTGCTCCGTGTAAGGGTAGTAGGCAAAGCAGCAGCTAATTTTTTTTTTCCGTAATCGTATGGCGATTGCTGTATCGCGATCAATGTCGTATGCAACAAGATTGAGCTTACTGCGCATGCGTAATTGATTTCGGGCTCGCCCGCAGACTTGTTATCGATTTTGGTTATATCAAATTTGTTATTGATAACAAATGCTTTTATGAAACGGATCATTGTCAATTATCGGAAATTTCCCAGTTATGGCAAATTTGACATAGATACTATTTCCCATAATTGAAAGCTTTATGAAACATCCCCCTGGTGTTCGCATTCTTGTGAAATTTGTGTTAAAAACAAATCTTCTCATCGCCGATATTCAGCAGCAGCCGCGGCTGTGCAGTGAGCCAGCGAAATCGATCGCGGACCGTCTGGCTAGCTAAATCGTGTTCTTCTCGCTCCCCAGTATGCTTGTTTCATCTTGAATTCCGAATATTATTCCGAATATGAAACTATTACCTTTAAAAGGACAGTCCACTTTTACAAAACGTCTAAACAGCTTTCAGTTGACGGATGGGGATCAATGTAACACGCAAAAAAAAAAATCAGAGCGAACAGCCCTCTAATTTGGATTCTACGAATGAAAAACGAATGCGTCCCTCCATTTAAACTATATATCGGTCAATAAAGGAGTTCAACTGATTTAGCATAATATTACAACAATATAGTACTAATTCTCGTAAAGGTATTGTGAAGCCGACATTTGTTAACGTATGTCACGGAAAAAGATCTAAAAAAGAAAGAATATATAATTACATGTAGTCAGTTTAAGCGATGTTTGGGTATTTTGCTTGGTAAACGCTCACACATTAGTACTTACGCGCGGGTCACGTAGCTAGCGCGGGTCACGTAGGGGTCATGCATACTGGCACTCCGTGAAATCTATGTACGAACTTACTCACCGGCCGAAAATACGTATGTACCTAATTAACCGACCTCCCTCAGTTTATTCAGTTTTAGGTCTATAACTCCACGAAAAAGAGATTTCAAGCCCTAATTTTTTCAGGCATGCTATTAAATGACATTTCCTTTCATATAAGACAATAACCTCGCAACTATTGAATTTTGGCTTGCAAAAGTGGATCTCTCCCTTTAACTCTGGTATTAAAAAGTGAAAAAAAATTAAAAGACCTATATTAGCCAACTTATATCTATGCAGAAAGCTGAGATCATACATAATATGAAAATAATTATTGCTTTCCAAGTATTCACTCATCAACAAATTAAAACTTAAATATATTGAATACTGTCTCAATACCCAAACCAGCGACTTGCGGTGACGTCACCCTGGGGGATTTATATGAGAAACTGTAATATCTACCCCATATAATACCGGGATTATACAGAGTATACAAAAAAAGTAACTTCCCCCCTAAGCAAAATGGCGTAACTTTTTAACAAATAGGGTTTGAGCAACATAACTTGGCAGGAATGTTTTTTAAAATTATTGGCTAACGTCTCTGTGAAAATGAATTTGATCCGCCATGCCATGCATGAGTGAGCACACATTAAAGGAAAAATTGCACTTTTCAAAAGTCACAAGAGTCAAAAAATGAAAATTCTGCCTTTGATGTGTGGTCACTCATCCATGACTCGACGGACCAATTTCATTTTCACACATAAGTTACTCAATAAATGTAGGAACAATCCTGTCGAGTTATTTTGCTCCAAATCTTTTCGTTAAAAGTTATGTTATTTGATTAAGAGGGACTTATTTTTGTGTTGAGTTTAATTGATAATTGATGGAATAAACTCAACAAAAAAGTAAGTCTCCTCATGATAAGAAGAACATAACTTTTTAACAAAAATGTTTTGAGCAAAATAACTCGGCAGGATTGTTTCTACACTTTGTGACTAACTTCTGTGTGAAAATGAAATTGGTCCATATAGTCATGCATGAGTGAGCACACATCAACGGAAAGATTGGCACTTTGTGTGCTCACTCATGCGTGACTCAATGGACCAACTTTATTTTCACTCAGAAGTTAGTCACAAAGTGTAGGAACAATTCTGCAGAGTTATTATACTCAAAACAAGTTTGTCAAAAAGTGACGCCATTTGATTAGGGGACTCACTTTTTTTGTTGTGTTTATGAATCATGCACGCTTTTGTAATACACACAACAAAATAGTAAGTCTCCCTAATCTAAATGGCGTCACTTTTTGACAAAAATGTTTTGAGCAAAATAACTCGGCAGGATTGTTTCTACAGTTTGTGACTAACTTCTGAGTGAAAATAAAGTTGGTCCATTGAGTCACGCATGACTGAGCACACAAAGTGCCAATCTTTCCTTTGATGTGTGCTTTCTCATGCATGACTGGATGGACCAATTTCATTTTCACACAGAAGTTAGTCAATAAGTGTAGGAACAATCCTGCCGAGTTATTTTGCTCAAAACATTTTTGTTAAAAAGTTATGTTATTCTAATCAGGAGGAGAGTTACTTTTTTGTTCATCACGAACCGATGCGCTCTGTTGCGATGTCTTTCACGATGAGGATCGAGAGTGGTCACGATTTGAGGTACGATTGGACCCCGACTGAAATATATTCAGCCCGACTGACCATGGACTTCATTATTTCTTGAACTTCTACAGGGTAAATACTACAACCCACAACTATTAATGATGGCAGGAGTTGAGGATGATGACAACATGACATTAATTTGCAGTAGTACTGTATGCTTACATTATCGCAAGAGAGGAATAAGACGAGCAGCAGCCAGACCAGCCACAATCCCGACCACAAAGGGCCAGGAGAGCTGCGACCATGGCTCACAGAGGAGAGGAGGCAACAGCTTGGCCAGTTCTCCAGCCTCCTAGACACCCAATTGAGGCTGGCAGATCAAAAAGCATACCCAAAACTACATAATGTTAACACCACAACTCCTCGATGAAGTCTTGCAGAGGGTGGCCACAGCAATCGAGAGGAAACTCACCAGTTTCAGGCAACCCTTCTCACCTGGACTGAAAGTGGCAGTGAGACTGAGGCACCTTGTCACTGGAGAGAAATATTGGTCCCTTGCATATGCCTTTATGTGTGGAGTGTCCAGCATCTCAGAGATGGTTCCAGACGTGTGCCAGGCAATTGTGCAAGCGTACACAGATGAGGTGTTTATCCTACATGTGACCCCTGATGCCTGGACAGCCGTAGCTAACCTGTTTGAGCAGAGATGGACCACCCCCACGCCATCGGGGCCCTGGATGGCAAACACATTGCTATCAAAAAGCATACCCAAAACTACATAATGTTAACACCACAGCTCCTCGATGAAGTCTTGCAGAGGGTGGCCACAGCAATCGAGAGGAAACTCACCAGTTTCAGGCAACCCTTCTCACCTGGACTGAAAGTGGCAGTGAGACTGAGGCACCTTGTCACTGGAGAGAACTATCGGTCCCTTGCATATGCCTTTATGTGTGGAGTGTCCAGCATCTCAGAGATGGTTCCAGACGTGTGCCAGGCAATTGTGCAAGCGTACACAGATGAGGTGTTTATCCTACATGTGACCCCTGATGCCTGGACAGCCGTAGCTAACCTGTTTGAGCAGAGATGGACCACCCCCACGCCATCGGGGCCCTGGATGGCAAACACATTGCTATCAATAAGCCACTGGCAGTCTGTACTACATTTACAAAGGCTTTTTTCTTACACCACTCCTGGCATTGGTGGATGCTTGGTGGAAAATAACACATGTCAGATGCTCAGATATTTGGCGACTCTGAGCTATTCAACGGCCTGGAAGAGGAAGCCATAGCACTCCTCCCCCAAACCCCACCCTGCCCTCTTGATGCTAGCCCTGATGACTACCAAGACCTTCTTCATCATGGGGGATGACGCCTTCGCATTCAGGAACCACCTCATGAAGACATGCGGCACTTGCTGCTGCTGCTGCTGCTGCTGCAAAAGAGGCCACATTTCCGGCATCCACCGTCTCAATGTGAGGGATAAAAAGAGAGAACTTCTCTTACACGCGCTTCTCTGTGCTGTTCATGTCAGTAATGGAATCTCCTCCTGACCCACTCTTCTTAGCGCGTTTCTTCAGCCGGTCCCTCATGGTCCTCTTGCTTGTGTACCATATTTTAATATTGGCTGCCTGTGCAGCCAAGAGATCCTCCTTCTTGGTGACATCTTTGAAACCCGCAGGCGCTTGCTGTAGAGGACTTAATTTTTAATGTGAACTGATTTCCTCAGTAAAGGCAGTTAGTGTTTTCTTTCTCTTGGTTTTCTGGGTGGGGTGGTCTCCTCTGCCTCCTCCGGTGCCGGCTCTGGCTGGACTGGTGCAGGCTCAGGGGGTGGAACAGTCTGACCCTTTCCCTTCTTTCGTCTGGCACCCTTGGGTGGCATCTCTCAAAGGCTCAACAAATTACTAGCAAAAGCAAGTTGACAGTAAAGATGTGCTCTCTTCAAGACAGATCGCTGAACGAGGCGCATTCAATCTTGTCCGGTATATATGTAGGCGCGAGAACTCCGTAACATATCGTGAACGTCCGTTAAAAAGCATGACATCTCGTATCTACGCGCATTCACTCGCATCTACTCGTATCAACTCGTATCTGCTTGTGAATCATTCGTGTCAGGTCGTGAGCAATGTTACCCGACAGAGCGCCATAGATCGTGACAGATCGTGGGAGATCGCATCACATCTTAACAGAGCGTGGTGTTTGTCTTGTCCAAGGTTGATCCCGATCACCACGATTTGGAAGCACGATTAGATGCGCTTTGTTACGATCCAATACGATCCGATGGGATGATGACGATTGATAATTAATCGTGTTGATCGTAGAATTTGTTTGAACCGTTCAAAAAATTGCCTACGATCAACACGATTGCCACGACTGACCTTACGATCTGATAATATCTGATACGATCACCACGATTACTTCACGATCAGCTACGAATGGCCAATCGTGGCGATCGTAACTAATCGCACGACAGTGGGAACGCCGCATAAAGGTAGTGTTGAGTATTGGTATTTTCCAAAGTGCCCCCCGATATTTTTTTTGTGAGATAATGAAAAACTGTCTGTCAAATTCGAAAGAACATACAATTTTAATGACAGAATAAACTTTATTTTATCAAAATCTGTTCAGAAACGGCTGAAATATCCATAAATATATTTTTATTTAAAATGTTCTTCACCGGCAATCACCGGGCGATATTTAGACTTTTTAGACAAATTAAAAAAAAATGCTCGAAGACTACTTTGAAAAAAAAATCAGAATAGGTTTTTTAAAAAGTCGTTGATGATATCTCTATTGAATCATTATTTTAACAAAAAAAACATTAAATGCACAATTTTGTATGAAAAAAGGCTAAAACGAATGATTTTTTTAAATAGCGACCTCTTCAGTTGTAACGGGTCTTTTTGAATGATAACAGGGGTTGTACTTATTCGTTTGTAATTGTGTATACTTTTCGTGCATGATGAAGTTATAACTATTACTTTGTACCGTAATGGTGCAGGTTTTGATTAGTTAAGTTAAGTTTGACCAATACTCAAAATAGCTCTGATGCTGAATGATAGTGCAGAGGAGATGAGATTTGTCAATGTACACAGGCTACCCCGTCGCCATAACCCTACTGGCTCCGACAAAGCTCCAGAAGCAATCATCGTGAGATTCGTCAGAATGGCTGACCGTGAAAAGGTGCTACAGGGATACTACACTTACAGCGCAGCTCAGAACAGGAAAAAGCGTAACCGAGAGGGCGTCGCCCATGAAGCCGGACGGGAGGCTGCTGAGGATGACCCACTGTTCCGTGTTTCGTTCCGTACTGATCTACCGAGAGTGATGAAAATCAAGAGGAGTCAACTAGCATCGAAGGCGTATGTGCTGAGGAAACGTGGCCTGATGACGAGAATAAGAGTAGTTGGAACTGAGGTGATTCTGCAGACGAGGAGGATCAACGGGGCGGACGATTGGAAGCGCTATACAGAAGAAGATGGTTAGATGGTTAGTAGTCCACGCCGTTGGCTCGGCTTTCTCTGTTTGTATATTGAGTTACCGCATGTTTTTCTGATTAAGATTGCTACCAGACGATATCAAGGAAAGAGTTCATAGTTTATAAGTACATGTTAAAATTATAACAAGCAGAGTTACTAGTAGTAGTAGCCATGCGCCTGGCAGATGAGGATCAGTTCAAATTTACAGAAGACAATTCATTCTGTAAAAACCGTACCAAGGAGAAACAGCACGTTGATATGGCAGCAGAGACCAGAGGCAGTAGCAGTTGAATTTGAAAACAAAAAAAAAGTGTTTATGTTTAGATTAAGAGAGCTACTACCGTAATATAGAAAGTCAGATGACTCATAGGCTTATACAAGACCTAAAATAGATAGACTGGTACTGGTAGCCATAAAAATAAGCCAAGGATTAGTTTAGTTTTGGAATCTGCAGTTAAGATACATGTAGTTAATCTACATAAACAGAAGACGATTAATTTCTGCAAAAGTCGTGCCGAGGAGAAACAACATGTCGATATGGCTGCGCAAACCAGACTTATCCAGAGACAGTAGCAGTGTACTTTGAAAAACTTGTTTTGACTCTAGCTACCACATATAGAAAGTCATAGTCACACATGTACTCAAATTAAAATAGACTGGTAATGGTAGCCATGCGCCTGAAGTGGCTATAGTAGTTAGAGACTACATGCATATATTCAAAGAATAGGAATATTCTATAAAGTAGCTACATGGACTGAACTTTGATAAGAGACACTCCTCAATATAATAACAAAATTATATTGAAAGGATAGATAGCTCACGTATATTAATATTTTCTGCGGGAGTTGCACAATGTTGCAATCGGAGCTGGAAATCAATTTTTGTTTTTGTTGTATGTTAATTGTTGTGTTGTGTTATTGTGTAAAAAAAAAATAATCCTCCACAGCTCAAGATGAAAGTATTTATGTATGTACATGTATATGTCTTGAATAATGTACTTATATTATTACCAATTGTCAAAATTATTTTAAATGAGTAAGGAACAAATTAAAATCTTTTCTATGAATTGCCGTGAATTAAGGGATTCAAAAAAAAAAGGAGAGATGTATTTGATTATTAAAAAAAGAAAAAGGCGGACATTTACTGTTTACAAGATACCCATTTTGTCTTGGAATTAGAAGAAGATATTTTAAAAGAATGGGGAGGGAAGGGATTTTTTTCTTATAAGACATCCAATGCTAGAGGAGTTGCAATCTGATTTGATAAATTCTCTCAGTATGTTATAAAGAGATTTAAATGTGATAAAGAAGGCAATTTTGTTGCTCTCAGTGTTAAATGGGGTTTTATGGAATTCTCTTTGGTTTCATTATATGGCCCTAATCATGATGATCCAGGTTTTTATGAATGTATACAAAATATTTTGTTGGACTATGATGATCCTCTTAAAATAATTTGTGGAGATTGGAATTTAGTGCAAAGTTTGGAGATGGATACATTTAATTATGTAAGACTAAATAATATAGATGCTAGGTCAAAAGTTCTTGAGATAAAAAATGGTTTTAATTTATTGGACCCTTGGCGGCAAATGTATTTAGATAAGAAAGCCTATACATGGAGACAGCTTAATCCACTTAAGCAAAGTAGAATTGATTTTTGTTTAATTTCATCAGAATTGTTTTCTCTGGTGAAGAAGAGTGAAATTGATTTAGGTTACCGTTCAGACCACTCATTGATAACCTTGGAGATTATGTTTGATAAATTTAAAAAGAAATATAGTTATTGGAAGTTTAATAATTTATAAAAGAAAAGATCAAAGTGGTTACTTTGTAATATTTGAATAACGAGAGCTTGGAGGGCAATCAATTTGATAAGGTTAGTAAGCAAAACTTAAAATGTTGTGTTGATGATCAATTATTTTTTGATACTTTGTTAATGGAGTTGAGAGCAGCCATTATTATGTATGCAATACAAAGAAAGAAGAATAGAGAAAGTAATGAAATTAAGCTTAAAGATGAGATAGTCAATTTAGAGATCCTTGTTGGACAGAATTTAGGGATACAAGAAAATATGGAAAAAATTAAACAGTTGAGAGCAGAATTGGAAAATTTGCGGAAACAGACATTGGAAAAATATGCAAATATGTCACGGCTGCAACAAATGCAATATGGTGAAAAACCTTCAAAGTATTTTTTGAATTTGGAGAAACAGAGGATTGTCGAAAAGACTATTGTCACATTGATGGATGATAATGGTGTTGTTTTGCAAGAGCAGGAACCAATTTTAAATGAAATAAAGACATATTATGAAAATTTGTATAAGTTCCATGAAAATTCTAATATAGATGTGCTATTTTCTGAATTTGATAAAGATCAGGTTAAGAATCTTACGGAAGTAGAGTCATTAGGTTTAGAAGGAGAAATATTATATAGTGAAGTTGCAATTGCATTGAAAAATATGAAAAATAATAAATCCCCTGGTCAAGATGGTTTTACTGTAGAATTTTTAAAATTCTTCTTTCAAGATTTAGGTATTTTTATGGTTCGCAGCATGAATTTTGCTTATAATAGTGGAAGATTATCTTTCTCACAACATTTAGGGGTCATTACTCTGTTACCAAAAGGGGATAAAGTAAGACATTTTATAAAGAATTGGAGACCTATTTCTTTGTTGAATGTAATTTATAAAATTGTATCAAGCTGTATTGCTAATAGATTAAAAAAGGTACTACCTTGTATTATACATCCAAATCAAACAGGGTTCCTTGCTGGACGTTTTATTGGTGAAAATATTATAATTATTTATGATATAATTGCTTATGCAGATAAGGAAAAATTACACGGTATGATTTTATTGATTGATTTCGAAAAGGCATTTGATAGTGTTTCCCATGAGTTTTTGTTTAAGGTACTTTCTTTATTTAATTTTGGTAATTCTTTTAAGAGGTGGATAAACGTGTTATATAGCAATGCATGCTCAAGTGTTATGGTAAATAGGCAATTAACTTCTAGATTTTGTATAGAAAGAGGCTGTCGCCAAGGTGACCCTCTGTCACCTTATTTGTTTTTGTTATGCGCTGAAATTTTAGGTATGTTAATTCGCTCTTCAAATGAAGTGGTAGGAATTACAGTTAACTTTAAAGAATTTAAAATTCTTCAATATGCAGATGATACAGTTTTATTTTTGGATGGTTCTATTGCTAGTTTTCAGAAAGTTATACATATTTTGAACTCTTTTGGTAATTGTTCTGGACTTAAGATAAATATTCAAAAAACAAAAGCAATTTGGATAGGGGCTGTAATATTTTGTATTTAGTCAGGAGACATGAATGAGAGATGCTGATACAACGGTAGTTGGGAGGATAAGTGATTGGTATTTTATTCAGTCAAATGCTTGGTACAGAGTATAGACACAGGGTGGTCTATAATGACATAAACATACAACATATGGTATTGCATAACAGTCCCAGGTCGAAATTCCCATAGAACCAAGACCCATAGGATTCCCATAGAGACCCATAGGCCTAATGGTTTCTATGGGATCCTATGGGTTTCAATAGGGAAAGTGAAACATGGGTTTCTATGGGTTTCTATGGGTTCTATGGGTTTATGTGGGTGTGGGTTTCTATGGGTCCTATGGGTTTCTATGGGTCCTATGGGTTTCTATGGGTTTTTATTTTATGGATTTCTGTTGGTCCCATAGAAACCCATAGAAACCCATAGAAACCCATAGGATATTCCTGTGGGTTTTCTATGGGTTTCCTATGGGTTTCTATGGGAATTTCGACTTGGGGTACCAGCATAGTTGGTCAGCATGGTGGATTAGGCAAGGGATGTGTGGGAACAAGAGGTGGGTAGGTAATGAGATTGTTTGGATACACGTGGTCAAATTAAGAGGAGGAAGTGAAATGGCTAGATGATAATCAGGGGATGGTGATTATAGGGTCTGGATTTATGGATGTTACATGACTCCCTTTTTTAAAATTTGTTTTTATTTTTTTTATTTTTTTGTTTGTTTATGTACAAACATGAGGTGAAATGATTGAGAAGGGAGAAGAAGAAAAGAGATGATTTCAGTGTAACAGCATGGTTCATAGATCGGAAAGCACATGGTTGTAGAGAGGGCCACGAGGTGTGACGAATGGAGTGATAAGGAACACGAGGGTGAAATGGGATTTGGTGATGTGTGATGGAGAGAGTGAGGAGATAAGAAACTAGTGATGAAATTTGTGAACGAATATGGAAAAGGATAGGATGAATCAGAGGGTAATGAAAATGAGCAAAATATATTTACGCTTTATATGTTTATATACACAAGGTAATAATTGCACAAGATTAAGGTATATAGACACATTTCATGATCAACAAGTGTCAAATCAAATTAGAACTTTTGCTTTTTGTTCAATGCAAAGTGAATCGTAACAAGAATAGATGCAAGTGTTTTGAGAAGCAACATAAGTACTTTTCCGATTGCGACGGCAGTGTTGAAGCTCAGGAGCGATGCCGTGTATGATGTCCCGGCTGCGACATAAAATTCTGCGTCAATGCGTTTGTCGTCGTCGACAGCGGTGACGGCCGTGCGAAATTTGCCTAGGATGGGCAGAGGGTGCCTCGATCCGTACGCAAACAGGCGAATGTTCGTTCGATGAAGAGCAGGTGGAGTTGGGAGCTGGCGGTAGTCCTCTTCTCGCAGGACGTTAATGCACGATCCCGTGTCTACCGTCATGTCGAGGCTTCTTCCTCCAAGTCCAATGTGGACGCTTGCCTGAGGT
This sequence comes from Echinarachnius parma, assembly GCA_037951105.1. Classification (NCBI taxonomy): domain Eukaryota; kingdom Metazoa; phylum Echinodermata; class Echinoidea; order Clypeasteroida; family Echinarachniidae; genus Echinarachnius; species Echinarachnius parma. The sequence continues at coordinate 56,964 of JBAMJV010008903.1, read as the reverse complement.
AGGCGGTGGTCGGCGTGGAGGGCATGTATGTGAAACACGCTAGTGTCGCTGTCCGATGATATATCGTCGTGGGACACGTAGTTGGCGTCGTGTGAGCCTCTGTGGTAGCGAGAGCTGGGACGGGGACGATGTTGCTGTTGTCGATGATCGTGATCGGGATGATCCTGACGCTGGTCTCGATGTCGATGATCACGATGCGTGGAGCGAGAGTTCGATCGGTGATCATGCGGGACGACAGCGGGTCTCCCGGCCATTCGCGAATGGCACACGTCTGTAAAATGATTCACTTTCTGGCAGTGGCTGCAAGTTCGACCACGTGCTGGACATGTCTCCTGTCGTGTGTGTCGACGTCCACAGTTTGAGCATGTCTCGCGAAAGCTGACGTTGTAGCTTCTGGCGAGAGATGTGTTATTGAGGCCTTCCTCAATCTGCTTTGCCTGCTTCTCTGTGGCTTCATATGTTCTAGCGATAGTTAAAAGTTGCGATAAACTTAGTTTTGACTCTCGCAGTGCTCGACGTCGTAAACTCGGATCGATGCAGCTGAAGATGATGTGGGATTTGATTTCCTTGTCGATGTCAGGAAAAGAACAATCCACTGCGAGGGTACGGAGGCGATCAGCGTATGTGTCCATCGTCTCGTTACTCAGCTGTTGAGCCTGCCTGAATTTGTATATGGCGAACTCGACGTTAATTTCGTGCATGAAATGTGCCGACAGTTCTGACGTGATGTTGGCATACGTCTCTGGTAGTGCTGGAGATTGTGCAGCTAGTTTCGGCCTGATTGTATCTTGAAAAATCTGCTGCGTCGAGGGCCCAATGAAGTGCAGTAACAGGGCTTTCTTCCTGTTGTCGTTGTCGACTTCGGCGGCGTCGAAGTAGAATTCGAGTCCCATTAGCCATCTCCGCCACCGGTCCGCAGTCACTGATGGGTCGGGATCCGGGAGAAATGGTAATATAGAAACTGATGTGGCCATGTTAGCTAGGTTGACTGTATCCACGCGTGTGTATAGTTCAAAAAATTCCTCGTCGCCAATGTAATATTTTGTATTTAGTCAGGAGACATGAATGAGAGATGCTGATACAACGGTAGTTGGGAGGATAAGTGATTGGTATTTTATTCAGTCAAATGCTTGGTACAGAGTATAGACACAGGGTGGTCTATAATGACATAAACATACAACATATGGTATTGCATAACAGTACCAGCATAGTTGGTCAGCATGGTGGATTAGGCAAGGGATGTGTGGGAACAAGAGGTGGGTAGGTAATGAGATTGTTTGGATACACGTGGTCAAATAAAGAGGAGGAAGTGAAATGGCTGGATGATAATCAGGGGATGGTGATTATAGGGTCTGGATTTATGGATGTTACAAGCGCTTCAAAAGAAAATAATAAAATAAAATTAGAAGGAGCAAATGTACAGTTTGTTTATAATGGTTATTTTAGATATCTTGGAACAGATTTTCATGTTGATGTTGATAAAATGCCAGATTATAATTATGATAGAATATTTGATAAAGTGAAACGACAAAAGATTTCTTGGATTAAACGAAATATTACTGTTTTGGGGAGAATAACAACTTTAAGTCATTATTATTACCACAATTTAATCATTTGTTTATGTCAATTCCAAACCCATCTGTTGAATTAATGAAAAACATAAACATAATTTTTTTAAAGTTCATATGGAAGAATAAACCGGATAAAATAAGTAGAAAACAAGTTGTTAGTTCATATGAAAAAGGTGGCTTAAAAATGGTTGATATAGACTGCTTTAGTAAATCACTAAAGCTAACATGGGTTAGAAGAATTATTTTGAATATGTGTACAAATGTTGCCCATTTAATGCAGTCATTTTTACAAAACAAATTCATGATTAGTTTGGGTGATAATTATTTTTTGAAATTATCTCTTGAAATTGGCAATCCTTTTTGGAAAGAAGTTTTTGAAAGTATGGCATTGTTAGTTTAAAAATGTGAGACTGATTGGTTATCTGAATCGCTATGGATGAATAGCTCGATTCAAATTGGCAATGAGTCTATTTTTTTAAATCGTGGTATGAAAAGGGTATTAGATTTATTAATGATTTGATGGATAATAATTGAATTTTATTGTCTCATACAAAATGTGAAGAGAAGTTTATTTTGAAGATTAATTATTTGTCTTATTATTCAGTCTGTCAAGTAATAAAGTGTAGATATAATGAATATTATAAAACATGTCAAACAAAATTGGAAGAACCTTTAATTCCTTCTCATATTAAAACTTGTATTCATAATAACAAAGGATGTGGATACATTTATAAAGTTCTTTTAGGAGAAACAAATTGTTTGTCGCTAATAAGTTCAAAGTGGGAACGATATTTGAATTATAATTTACAATCTGTATTAATACAAAAGTATAATGTTATGATATTTCGTTTTACTCCAGTTATTAGTTTGAAATACTTTCAGTATAAGATTTTAAATAGAATCTTATTTTTAAATAAACAACTTTTTAGGATGAAAATTGTAAACAATGAAAAATGTTCATAGTGTAAAAAAGAACTTGAAGATATAGTACATTTCTTTTATGAATGTAAGATTAGTAGAAAGATTTGGAATGACACTTCAAATTGGATTTATGAAAGAACTCAAGTTCGAATTTTGTTTAATTTACAAAACATAATTTTTGGCTTTGAAGATAAGAGAAATGATGCTCGTAACTGTATTGTCATTTTAATTAAACAACAGATGTTTATTTGTAAACTGAATAACATAGTTCCACTTTTTGATACATTGAAAAAAAAAGTTTTACAATATTATAAAGATGAAAAATATATGTTATGCATATCTGGAATGGAGAGACATTTTAATGTTAAGTGGCAGTTGCTACAATTGTTGTTTGTATAGAAAGATTAATTTGAATTTGTTTTATGCTCATGTATTTGATTTGTTTGTTTATGTGAAGATTAATAAATAGCCTGTGGAGGGCTCAAAAATTTGAAAAAAAATAAAAATACTCAACCATAGGCGTACCCAAGGGGGAGGGGGTTTGGGGGGTTCAACCCCCTCCCCCCTTTACCAAATAATGACTGTTTTGGGGGGTTTGAAACCGACCCCCTTTTTCCAATTTTAACTGGTCTTGAGACCAAATTGTAGCGGTCTCTACTATAATTGTTGAAATGTCGAAAACATTTGATCTCGACCTCGAAAAATGCAATAAACCGTGGTCTCGATGACCTCGAAAATGTCGAAAATTTGTTGGTCTTTGCCTCGGAAAATGTGGACCGGACCTGTGGGGCGTTTCATAAAGCTTTCAATTATGGGAAATACCTCATTTGAGCGGCAAATTTGTTATCAATGACAAATTTGTTATCAATCTGAAAATGACCGTTTCATAAAAGCTTTTACCTTGAAAGTGTTGCGACAAATTTGCCATTAATGGGAAAATTTGCCATACTCCACCCATTTCCACTTGAGGTATGACAAATTTGCCATAATTGAAAGCAGTGGTAAATTTGACATAGCAACAGTGCCATTCAGCAAAATGGCAGCACTGCTAAGGTTGCATGCTTTGAGGGGGATGAGACGTGAGCGAGTATTCCGGGACCGAACTCACCCATTTGACTTGTACAATGACAAAGAAATGTACAAAAAATACAGATTTGACAGGGATGGAGTGCGGCAAATCATCGACATCCTTCAAGACGTGCTGCAACAGCAGACAGAGAGGAATCATGCACTGACCCCAACCCAACAGGTTTTTGTTGCTTTACGCTTCTACGCTACGGGGTCAGTGCTTGATTCCTCTGCAACCATCCATGGGGTGAGCCGACCAACTACCAGCAGGGTGATCCGCAGGGTTTCACTGGCACTTTGTGAAATCAAAGACCAAGTAAGTTGTTGCTTTATCTAATTGAATCGCATCAATTTTCGCTCTTTGAATCAGAAATAAGACCCACTCAAGAGTCAAGAAGACTCGAGATTCACAAGGTCAAGAGTCAAGTTTGATTTAAAATTGAAGAGTACTTTTAGTCTAACTACAATCCTACTTCATGAATAAACTTAAGTTGGAGTCTTAATTGTTAGATGAGCCTAAACTTAACATGATTAAGAAGGAGGTTTCATAATAATTCTTGTTGAACTGACAACTTTCACTGACATTACAATAGGCTTAGCTAATTTATAATTGATTGATATATGCAAGGCCGAAGGGTACCGTACCTGAGCTACGAAGCTAGTGTCATGCAAGGTCTGCTCGTAGACCCGCCGGGCGCGCGGGCGAAGCAAGACGACCGTGGATGCCTTGTGCGTACTGTGCAGTTGTGACCCTTGCAATTTCACAGTCATACTTTCACAATTTCAATTTTAATTCATTCCAAATGTAGCTTTGAATTAAGTTTTTATCATGACCAATATCTAAGTTATATTTACACATACCTTAAGTTAATAAATGCATCACTAACATCATGACTCTCCGTCCATCCCGTTCCGATGTCTGAGTTCCGAGGTATACACAGTAGAAAATGGCCAGTTTCTTACGATAGCTGGCGCTGGTGCTTATCACTTTTGTTGTATGTGCTTCATTTTTAGGGAAAAGCAAACAAAAAAATAAAAAAGCATCCTACACATTTACTCTAAATATACAATCTTACAAGTATTTAAATGGCTTTTAATATGACACAAACCTGGCATGACTTTCATTGCATTATGGGTGTAGGCTCCTATACACAATGTGAACAAAATCCCCTAAGATCAGTGGTGTAGCTTCTTTTCTTTTGTATTACTTAATTTATTTAATTTGTATTTATTTAATGTATTACTATTTTTATTACATTTTGGGAGGGGGCTAATGAAGTATAATTGGTATTTCTTTTTTGTTTACCCGTTTCCCTTATGTTTTTTTTTTTCCAAAATGATTGGGGGCACACCACCCCTGCCCCATACCTGTACCACTGTTTTGTTGATGATTGTAACACCAACACCAAAGCTGAAAGATAGTACATGTATATATGTGTATACACTTATATACTGGTCTTACATACACCCCCCCCCCCCCCCCCCACGTAGCTACGCCACTTTACATACCCATACTCATACATATTCCTACGTATACATAGTGGCGTACACAGGATTTTTTTAAGGGGGGGGGGGGGGGGTTATTTTGTAAAAAAAATTCAAGCCGAGACAAAGTACTTTCAAAATTGAAAACCCCTCGGGGGGGGGGGGGGGGGGTGGTTCGTGATTTGTTTTGTTTGCATTTTAGACGGTCGAGACCGCTTAAAAGAAGTCTCGAGACCTCCACAAATTTGAAAAGGGGGGGTTTAATCCCCCCAAAACAGATATTTTTTTTGTCAAAGGGGGGGGGGGGGGTTTGAATCCCCCAACCCCCCCCCCCCCCACCCCCGGGTACGCCTATGATACTCATACACATATACAACCACCACAATCACAATAAGCCATAGCTAAAGTGCACAGATCATAGAGGTAAAGAGCAAGAATAAGGACATTTTCCCAAAATAAAAAACTTCAAAAGAGAAAACATTCATATTTTGTTTTTGAATCATTTATTTGTGTGAACACATGTACAATGTGTGTCTCCCATTTGAACGAGCACAAAAGATATTCATAAATTATGCTGAGAAATTTTGTTGGCAAGTATAATAAATATTTACAAATTTACATCTTTATATTGTTCCATGAACTTTAACATATAAGACCTATATACACATACTTAAATTAATGATAAATATTAAATACTTTTTCATCCACACAAAATATATCAATAAATTATGATGAGAACATTTTTGGTAATAAATAAGTATAAAAACTCTTGCACCGAATGTACTTGGCACACACTTTGTAACTGTTTTACAATAACATCTTTGCTTTGTTTGCTTTCTTTTTAGTTCATCACGTTTCCGGATGACCTACAAACACTTCGCGAGCAGCAAGTGAAATTCTACGCCATGGCAGGTTTCCCCCAAGTCGTTGGAGCAGTGGATGGCACTCACGTTCTACTCAATGGCACCAAACTAGAGGAAGAACAAGTTTACACAAATAGAAAGGGGAGGCATTCCTTGAATGTGCAGATCATCTGCAATGCAGAATTCAGGATCATGAATTGTGTGTCTCGCTGGCTGGGCAGCACGCATGACAGTAGAATTCTTCAGGTTAGTCATAATCAAAACATCAAATTGTTTATATTCATATAAATATAAGGTGAAAATAAAGTCATATTTGTATGATTAATCAAATACATCGATAGTCCCACCTACCTCGTTATAACGGGGTTTCCCTGTATACACTTGTACCTCCAATCTTCTTTTATGTTAATTATACTTAACTATAAGTATATTATTTACTCAAAATTGTATAACAGAACAGCGCTGTTGGACAAGCATTTGCTAATGGGGTAGTGCACGGCATCATCCTTGGCGACTCAGGATATGCGCTCTCTCCATGGCTGATGACACCCTTGCTCAATCCCACCAACCATGCCGAAAGGTCCTACAACCAGTAAGTAAATGTTGAACTTGTGTACCATTCAATACAATTAGAATTGGTTTTTGTTAGACTAAGAAGATGTTACAAGGTTGTGAAAATACAAACAATGACTACTTGTCTTTACAAAAACAGTTTCTTAAGTATCAACTCCTGTTTTCAATATAGCATGGTTTTTATGACATCTTCTCTGTTATGATAATATGTATGATTTGAAATGTTCAGATTCATAAATATCTAGTGGATATTAATAACTGTGTACTGATTGGTAAAATAAGGTATTTCACAACAGGCATTCATTTAAAATGTGATGAACATCATTCAATGGACTTATCAGATCACAGAAATACACATGTTATCAACCATTTGACTGTTTTTGCACTTGTCAAAAAGTGTTCCTTTAGATAAAAAAATCATCCTTGATTTTCTGTAATTTCATGTTCACTACAGAGCTCACAGCTGTACAAGAGTGGTCATTGAGCAGACACACGGCCAACTAAAGAACAAATTTCGTTGTCTTCTGGGACAAGGACTACATATGCACACAGACAGAGCCCAGGATGTAATCATGGCCTGCTGCGTCCTATTCAACATGGCAAAGGACTTCCAGCAGCCAGATGACGAATTTCACCGCCAACCCAATGACGACAGTGACGATGACGATGACGATGATGATGATGCAGAGGTGCAGCAAGTACGAAATGGGACTGCAGTTAGAGCAGATATCATCAACAATTACTTTCAGTAAAGGAAAAACTCTTATCAAACAGCAACAGAAGAACATACTTTTCTTCACTAGTGAAGGAATGTTTGGCTAAAATTATACTAGGCATACACAAACTTTGTAGTATGTAATATAATAGATTGTGCACCACAAGTTAGATGCACATATATACATATTGGTCACAATATAAGCCGACATACCAACCTAAACAGTGTGTACATGGTTTTATTTTATATACATAAAGGAATGAACAAATGTCATTAAAACAGGCTCACAGTGGGTTTGTTTGTAAAAATGTGAACATATCAAAACTTCTTCAACATGTCATAAAGCTTTTTTTCTTTATCATAAACAGAAATCCGATGGCTCCCTTTCCCCCCCCCCCCCCTTTTTTGCTTTTTTTTCTGGGCTGCACTTTTCTGGCTACGACCTCCACCTCCCCCTCCAATTCCGCCAGCTCCTCCTGCCACACCGGCTCCTCCTGCTCCACCGGCTCCTCTTCACTCAACTCCTCCTCTTCCTGCCCCATCCTATGCAGCATCTGCACGGCCCTTGAATAATGCAGTGCTGTCATTTTGCTGAATGGCATTGTTGCTATGGCTCCTCCTGCCCCATCCTATGCAGCATCTGCACGGCCCTTGAATTTTGGCTCAACGGCTGTTGCACAAAATGTAAATATTACTGGTCGTTTGTAATTTTGTATACCTTTCGAGCATGGTGGAGTTATAAATATTAGTTTGTAATGTTATTTGGCAGGTTTTGGTTACTAAAGCTCAGCCTTACCCAAACTGTACTACCCCTTTAAACATGGAGATCTGTGTTTTGAAGAGCAGTAGGTATTATAAATCAATCTGCAATGTAAAGTGTTATTTTATAATGAAATGAAAAATAAAATACCTTTATTAGAGAATTTGAACTGCTGAGAATGATAAACTACCTCCTTTATTTATATGTTTTTTTTTTTTTTTTTTGTATGTATTTAAATGTATTTATATGTCTATTATTTTGGATTTTTTAGTTTGAATTTCACTTTCAAATTACTTGTGATACAGTAAATGAGAGACGGTTCATAGCATTACCTGTTCACGTCTTACAGTCCCGATACTTCCTCGCTCTGGATGCCTGCTCATTCCAGAGCGTTCTCAGCTCTGAAGGGGAGCGGCCTGTTGGAATTCTCTGGGCAGCAAGCTTCTGCCCAAGCGTCAATTTTCCTCCTAGAAACCTGTATCATAAACAAAACATATTACAAACAAGGGTAAGCCGCTAAAGATCTTGACAAAATATAAAACAAACTGCTTGTAATAATTAAACAATATTGACTGGCCTTGAGGACGACACGACAAATAAGGCCTGAACTAGATTCATATTGCCCGTAGTTTTGTTGGCTTATTCAACTTCGAGGGCATCATCGTTTGAAAATTGCCCTGCTCAGATGTCTGCTATGGTTAATAATATTTTATACTGTGTAACTCTGTTAAAACAGCATTGTATCCTCTTCAGTTATACAACTTAATTCAATACTTTCTATATACAACAACAGTACCTTACCAACTTTTTTTCTTAAAAAATTGAATGCCTTTTCAGATTGTTCAAAAATGATGTAAATAAGCAATGTAAAATGGATAATCCTCAAAAGGAGAATGGTTTTACCCAATTATTACAATATCTTGCACATCACAAACAAGAGATGAAATAATGGAATAATAATAAAACTTAAGGAGGGTTATAAGCAAGAACTATCAATTAGCTCAACAAATACATGTAAGAAAATAATTACCTTCTGGCTACAGTGGCCTGCTTTGCCGTATATTAAAGCGGCTCTGTTTTTCGCGACGAAAGCCGAGAGCTCTTGTACTTGTTGCAGAGTCTTTTCTTTCCCCTGGGTTGTTTTCCATCTTCTGTGTAAGGGAAGTGAAAAAAGAATTAGATTCAACATTTACTCAGAGTAGAACAATTGAATTCCTGTAATGATAAAACCTACTGTAACTAGAAATATCACTGAATGTGATTATAGGCCAGTAACCCTGCAGTACCTGTAGAACAACCTTTCTTTGCTTTTGGGGGGGGGGGGGAGGGGTGGGGGGGGTTATAATGAAGTAATTGTAAGAATGCTGAATAACTGTAAATACTTGTATACATGTAACTGTGATCAGCGCCGTCCGTAGGACGGCGCTGTGAAGACGAGACGTTACAAAATTTGGTGAAATTTTGCGACGGGCACTTTCAACAACTTTACATCTATTATTATTATTTTTTTTTTAGTTCTAGACATGAATTAAACCTTCAACCTACCTTGCATGCTATTTAATTTGTTGCAAAAGAATGATAACTTACCTCAAATTGATGATGATGATGATGATGATGACTGTTATTTCCTTCGTCTTTGTTCGCTGCATGCAATGTCAGGTGACCGAAAACTCGTCGGCAATGCATAGCGCATGCGCGGGGCGATCGGTTGATAGTACAGGGGTGCATTACGCATTGCCGACAAGTTTTTGATCACCTGATATTGCATGCAGCGAACAAATTCGGATACCATTTTCGTCACTTCTGTAATCTTGCCAGTTTTATAGTAAATTTCAGGATAAATCAAACGAATGGGGCATCAGATGTTTTGCAATTTGGATCATTGATGTCCATGCATAACATAATTCGTAAGTATGAACCGAGATATGTTATTTAAAGTATGATATATATATTTTTTTAATAAGTGTGTTTGCCGTTAAAGCCTATCAAGTGTTACCATCACGGTATACACACCTCAGTATGCCAGGCGCCGTACTACGTACGGCGCCTGGTTAGGTTAGTATACATGTAAAAACATGCACTTTCTATGTTTACTATGTACATACTGTGAAACATTTACATCAAATCAATAAATTTATCAATTTGCACTCAAACAATTACAATTCTATTAGTACCGGTATTTATTTTACTTGAAACTCAATTTCTATTTGAATGAATAATTGGTTGTTTGGTGAAATAAAATGTTTGTAATTGTATGTTTGTTTGCATGTTGAGAACCAGTGTCATGACTAGATAACAAATTTGATAATGATCTTAGGGTTTTAGTGTGCTAAATTATTTTTGTTCGCTAACTGAACACCTGTGTTATTATAAACACATACATGTAGAGTATGCATGTGAAGTTGTCCTTCATGGGTGTTTTATTTAGTGACACACTGGTCATTATTTATACTTATAGTCATAGAAAGATTTAAATTTATACACCTTCTTGTTCAATAGTCAGCTTTGATAGTAATGTACCTCCTTGGTTTTTTTTAAACACTGGATAGGATCACATCTACAATGATTGTAAATGGTCCTGATAGGACCATTTACTGCTCACAGTGGTAAAAATCTACGGGACACAATTTGAACTACAAACAGAGAGAAAAAGAACAGCATATCTAAAGTTAAAAATTGCATACCTAGATTGAAGCTGATTTTGTGATTTATTGTACAAAATTTCATTTTCAAAATAATAAGTCATACTTACAAAAATCGTCATATAAGTTCCATTTCTTTCTCTTCCTGCTCGATGTCCCATCGTAAACAAAGAAAGCCCGCCCGCAACATGCGAAGGCCGCTTATTATTGTCCAAAACAAGCCAACTCGCGATCTGCAAGCATGCCCGCCGTATCCGATTTCGGATACGCCGTATCAGAATTCGGATACGCCGTGTCAGAATTCGGATACGGTAACACGTGTGGTTTGGGAAGCTTGCGGGAAATACACGACAGTCATCCAGATAGCAGCAACAATTTCGAGGGGGATCACGACTGGGATTTTCTCAGTCTTTTTATTTTCCAAAACTGCAGATTTTCCATTTTTTTCGACATTTGAAGAATAATTTGGACCATTTTGGTAAGTTTATATAATACTTGTATCATTTTTAGGGCCAGTCATGATTGATTTTGTTGAATTTAAGATAAGAATTTTGTGTGAAATTTTGACAAACTTTTTTTGTACTGTCCCACATTGTTCCCGTATAGCGCAACATTACAATGTAGTGTTGTGTGGATAGGATAGGATCATTAAAAGGTTATAAAAAGGGGGTATAATTAAATAATCCCCTTTAAACTAAAACAGTACTATAATAGTTAATACTCCTCTTTAACTTTATCCCCTTTTTAAGTTACCCCCCCCCCCCTTAAATTGCAGGGGTGCCCCGCCCCCCCCCCCCCCCCCCCCCCCCCAGGCTAACCATTATTCATTTATAAGCCAGGGGAAAATTAATATTTATTTTTCGGGGGCTACTTTTCAAGCTTGCTTGCATGAAAATAACACTCTGATATGTTTTGCATTGCACTAGATCTGCAAATTTATTGTGGCTCTTATTAGGACTTTCTTATTAGGACCCCGAGCGCCAGTGTATTTTGTATTTACTGCATTCAGCTCACAACATTATGCCCGCCCCCTTCTCATCATACCAGTATAGTATAACTATAACAAACCCATTACATGATTACAATAATAATTAGTATTCAAAGCCCGGCGTCGAACCGAGAATATAAATTCCATTTTAAATGTAGGCCATTGCACAAATAGATGTGCAGTCTGTATGAAAACAATTAAACTCCACAAAAAGGACGTTTCACTTTCAGTTTCATGACCTAATTTTTTAGGTAAGCTGGAAATTAATTTTTCTTTCATGTAATGAGTGTAAGACAATAACCTTGCAACGCCGTTATGTAATGTAGTGATAGCGAGATAAAACTTCTTTGAGTATTTTTTCCTCCGATTTTACCCATGTTTGGCCGTAGCCGAAATCGAATACTATACTACTGAGTAGTGAGTATGGCTGAAAGTATGAATGAACATGATGAAGTCCACTCACTCGGTCTCAGAGTACGAGTGAGGCAAACAAATATAAAGCAGTCATAACTCATAACAAGTCTGTAATTGAGGTAATTCAATTAATAACGGGACAAGAGGAAACGATTTAAGATAGAAGTTTAACACTTACGACCTGAGGCTGAGACTGATTTCGGAGCGTAAAGTCGACGGAACGATGACAGTGGAATTGCTGTATTCGGTACGGGTACCCAGCTGCATGTGCATGTGCAGTGCTTATGCGCTGCCCCAGCAGGCAGTACGTGGGCATGCGCCCCGGCCCGGCCCGGTCGCCACTGTTCCGGATAGGGGTAGTAGGCATGCTGTATCGCGATAAATGTCGTCTGCAACAAGATTGAGCTTACTGCGCATGCGTAATTGATTTCAGGCTCGCCCGCAGACTTGTTATCGATTTTGGTTATATCAAATTTGTTATCGATAACAAATGCTTTTATGAAACGGATCATTGTCAATTATCGGAAATTTCCCAGTTATGGCAAATTTGACATAGATACTATTTCCCATAATTGAAAGCTTTATGAAACACCCCCCTGGTCTCGGCTTCGAAAATTGTGTACGACTACCCCCCCCCCCCCCCCCCCCCCCCCCCCGCTGACAGAATTTGTTTCTGATGAACACCCCCCCCCCCCCCTCCCCCCCTTTAAAAAAAACCTGGGTACGCCACTGGGCCACATACTAACATGATAAGACCATCAAACCTTTTGTCTCTCTTCAGCTGATTAAATGCTCTGGGCCTCCAGTCTAATAGGAGCAAAGTCAACTGTAGGTTAATATTTGATTGGTCTTATCATTATGATAACTGTATCATAGCAACGTCATTGAAACACAGCAGCAGTATTATAACCTCGACACAATTATAATCATGGATGGTTTACTGGGCGATTCAGCAGTTTAATTATGCCCAGATTGAAGCAGGACAAAGGAATAAGTGTGACTTTATGCATTTGCCAACATAACTAGGGAGAAGTCGTGACCTATCTCGCAATACTTGTACCGCGTTGTTCATGTTTGTTATATTGCACTGATTTATCAAGTATCGTACATATACGAGATGTATGTCTGCTTCGGTCTAACACATGTACACCATTAATCGTCAATATGCCTTCACAAGAATGTCCAAACTGTACTTGTCTTGTACTGATTGCAGGAGTATTATATTCTGGACTCCTTTGGGGTAAGTTACACCACTTTGCAATTTCGATGTTAATGTGTATTAATGTGTTTTTTTCTTTCTAAGAACTTGAGTGTGAGGTTTTCGCTTGGATTTTAATCCATGTGAGAGTAAACTTGGTCAGAATAACTGAATGAGATTTGTTTTCCCTCTAGGTGTTCGCATTCTTGTGAAATGTTTGTTAAAACAAATCTTCTCATCGCCGATATTCAGCCACAGCCGTGGCTGTGCAGTGAGCCAGCGAAATCGATCGCGGACCGTCTGGCTAGCTAAATCATGCACGGTCGTGTTCTTCTCGCGCCCCAGTATGATTGTTTCATCTTGAATTCCGAATATTATTCTGAATATGAAACTATTAACTCTGGTATTAAAAAGTTAACATTTTTTTAAAGACCTATATTAGCCAACCTATATCTATACAGAAAGCTGAGATCATACATAATATGAAAATATTGCTTTCCAAGTATTCACTCATAAAGAAATTAAAACTTAAATATATTGAACACTGTTTCAATACCCAAACCAGCGACTTGCGGAGTCGTAAACATATATTCTGGTGACGTCACCCTGGTGGATTTCTATGGGAAACTGTAATATCTACCCCATATAATACCGGCATTCTACAGAGGCTTTTCGTGGTTGTTTAAACTAAACACAACAAAAACAGTAACTTCCCCCCTAAGCAAAACGGCGTAACTTTTTAACAAATAGGGTTTGAGCAACATAACTTGGCAGGAATGTTTTTTTTAATTATTGGCTAACGTCTCTGTAAAAATTAATTTGATCCGCCATGCCATGTATGAGTGAGCACACATTAAAGGAAAAATTTCACTTTTCAAAAGTCACAATAGTCAAAAAATGAAAATTCTGCCTTTGATGTGTGGTCACTCATCCATGACTCGACGGACCAATTTCATTTTCACACATTAGTTAGTCAATAAATGTAGGAACAATCCTGCCGAGTTATTTTGCTCCAAATTTTTTCGTTAAAATGTTATGTTATTTGATTAAGGGGGACTTATTTTTGTGTTGAGTTTAATTGATCAGTATTGTTGGAATAAACTCAACAAAAAAGTAAGTCTCCTGATTAGAATAACATAACTTTTTAACAAAAATGTTTTGAGCAAAATAACTCGGCAGGATTGTTTCTACACTTATTGACTAACTTCTGTGTGAAAATGAAATTGGTCCATCTAGTCATGCATGAGCACACATCAAAGGAAAGATTGGCACTTTGTGTGCTCATTCATGCGTGACTCAATGGACCAACTTTATTTTCACTCAGAAGTTAGTCACAAAGTGTAGGAACAATCCTGCAGGGTTATTATGCTCAAAACAAGTTTGTAAAAAAGTAACACCATTTTGATTAGGGGACTCACTTTTTTTGTTGTGTTTATGAATCATGCACGCTTTTGTAATACACACAACAAAAAGTAAGTCCCCCTAATCAAAATGGCGTCACTTTTTGACAAAAATGTTTTGAGCAAAATAACTCGGCAGGATTGTTTCTACACTTTGTGACTAACTTCTGAGTGAAAATAAAGTTGGTCCATTGAGTCACGCATGAGTGAGCACACAAAGTGCCAATCTTTCCTTTGATGTGTGCTCACTCATGCATGACTGGATGGACCAATTCATTTACACATAGAAGTTAGTCAATAAGTGTAGGAACAATCCTGCCGAGTTATTTTGCTCAAAAAATGTTTGTTAAAAAGTAATGTTATTCTAATCAGGAGGAGAGTTACTTTTTTGTTTAATTTATTCCAACAATACTGATCAATGAAACTCAACACAAAAATAAGTCCCCCTTAATCAAATAACATAACTTTTTAACGAAAAAGTTTTGCGAAAAATAACTCGGCAGGATTGTTCCTACAATTATTGACTAACTTATGTGTGAAAATGAAATTGGTCCGTCGAGTCATGGATGAGTGACCACACATCAAAGGCAGAATTCTCATGTTTTGACTCTTGTGACATTTTTCCTTTAATGTGTGATCACTCATGCATGGCATGGCGGATCAAATTCATTTTCACAGAGACGTTAGCTAATAATTTAAGAAACATTCCTGCCAAGTTATGTTGCTCAAACCCTATTTGGTAAAAAGTTACGCCATTTTGCCTAGGGGGGAAGTTACTTTTTTGTTGTGTTTATTTGCTGTTCAATTATGTGGTTTAAACTTAATAATTAATTTTAAAAAAAATAATAATAATAAGTCATGTATATAGCGCACAAACTATGTATATATATTCGATTACGCTTCAAGAGCTCCTATAAATACCATTCTACTACACAATGCTATATAATATAAAGAATAATCATGAATACAAATTAAATCTATGTTTAAAACAAATAAGTTTTTACTTTTAATTTAAAGCTTTCTAATGTTTGAGATTTCCTAATATCCACAGGTAGCTTAATATTCCATAATCTAGGAGCTGCACAAAGAAATGATCAATCACCTAATGTTACTTTTGTTCTAATGTTGGGGATCTGCAATGCCAGTGTGTCTTGTGTACTACGAAGATTATGACCATGAGTTTGAAACTTAAGAATCAATAATTAAATAATATAACTAGGAGCTTGGCCATTTAGCGCTTTATAAACTATCATTAACATCTTAAATTCAATTCTTTGACGTATGGGTAACCAATGTAATTCTCTTAACAGTGGTGTTACATGAGCAAATTTAGAAATATTACAAATCAATCTTGCACATGTGTTTTGAACCCTCTGCAACTTTCCTATCTGTGAGTTTGGTAATCCATACAATAAACTATTACAATAATCTAACTTACTCGTAATACATGCGTGGACGACAGTTTTCATGCTATCTTGATCAAAATATTTACGGATGCGCCTCAAATTATAAATCATATAATATGCTGATTTACATACACTAGTAATTTGTGATTCCATATTCAACTGAGTATCAAATAACACTCCCAAGTTTCTCACATTATGGGATGGTTTTATAGCAGTATCACCTACTGATATAACATTTGACTTGAACTTAGATACCTGCCGTGGAGTACCAAAGACTTATAGTTCCGCTTTCGTATCATTCAACATCAGTTTATTTTGTAACATCCAGGTTCTAATGTACTCAATGCATGTTTCTAATACACTAATGCAATATTCTGCACTTCGTGTGTTAGGACAGAATGACAAATATACTTGTGTGTTATCTGCGTAGCAATGACAGGTAATAGTAGGGAACTCATTTTAAATATTTGTGAGGAGTCTACTTGTATACAACGTAAACAACAGGGGGCCTAAACGTGACCCTTGAGGGACACCGAAAGGTACCTCGAACACATCTGATTCAATATCATCCATCAGTGGCGGATCTGCGGGGGGGGGGGGTTAGGGGGTTTAACCCCCCCCCCCCCCTCCCCATCGTCATTGGGTCAAACCCCCCACCCCCCCTTAGCAAAAAGCTAGATCCGCCCCTGTCTGTTTTCTATCAGCCAAGTATGATTCATAATCCCTGCAAAAAATTTACCATTAATCCAAAAGCGGGTTTTCAAAGTTTGTAACAGACGCAAATGGTCAATAGTATCAAAACGTATATCACTAGTAAAAAAACTAATTAAACAACAAGTTATTTTCGTTGTATGGTTATTATTTTCATTTATTTCCGTGTCTGATAAAGTAAAAATGCATGGGTTAATCAAACTTATAATGTGCGAGTGAAATCATGATCCAATTGCACTGCATTACGTGCTGTAGCTATACGCTAATGTACGTAGGCGGCTGTGCGCGATGCAGCGTGCGAGCAATAACAGTCAGCTAGCTCGCTACAGCAGTTAGCTGGCGGCCGCCAGCCCAAACCGGTTACAGCTCGTTATTCCGAAGGTTCGTTATTCCGAAGGCTCGGTTATTCCGAAGGTTCGCTCTTCCCAGGGTTCGTTATTCCGCATTGCAAAAGCACTTAGATGTTTAGTTTCCTTCAATATTGTGTGCTTCATAAATCATATAATTAATTACATTTCTTTGCACAAGATATAACTATTCTAAATGCGTATTATTCATATTGTCTGTATATGAATAAGACGTGCGTCTTGTCCCGAGACTAGCTGCTATGTAGATACTGTATTTTTCCTTGGGGAAAAGTCATGGTTTACTGTAAATACTGCGTTTGAGGGTTGGGAAAAAATGGTGTTCCCAAACTTTTTTCAGAAAACTAAATATATCACATGAAGACCATTGTTTATTGAGTATTTTTCTGCAAAAAGGTGAAAATCGTCAAAAATGTCAGACATTGTGTTTTTCCTTGGGACGGCAGCCCTTCCCTCTCTCAGCTTTACGCCAATCTGAAATTATAGTTTTATTTAATTGTTATTTTGATTAAGCGAACCCCCCCCCCCCCCCCCCAATCTTCATCTTCCACTGTGCCTACGCAACAACTCCCCTCCCAAAGATACGCAAATCAGAAATTATAGTTTGTTTTTCTTTTCATTTCATTAAGCAAGCCCCCCTTTCTTACCTTGGCTACGCCAATCAAAAATGAAAGTTTATTTTTCTTTTAATGGTATTAAGCCCCCACCCCCCCCCCCCCCACCCCTCTCGTCCCTCCTTTGGCTACGCCAATACAAAACCATATATTTTTACATTATTATTTTATTAAGCAAGCCCGCCGCCCCCACCTCCCCTTGGCTCCGCCAATCAAACATTATAGTTTGTTTTTCTTTTCAAGTTATTAAGCGAGCCCCCCTCCCCTTACCTCCCTTAGCTACGCCATTCAAAAATCATAGTTTGTTTTTTCTTTTTCTTTTATTAAGCAAACCTGTTGGTATAAGAATTATTTTTTTTAAGGCAGATTTATTCCTGCATTTATTAACAAAATAAAAATAAAATATACAAAGAACATTTTTACATACATAATAATAAATCAATTAAATGGGAATAGTCATATAATCATATAAATGAATGTGACAATAATTAATGTATATCATTACAACAAATAAACAAATACAGCAGACCAACCATCATAAGCAGGGAGCTTGAGTGGATGGTGGCCTGGGAGTGGGGGGGGGGGGGGGGGGGGGGGGGGGGGGGGCTACATGGTGCCAAAAAGGTGTTGTATAACAATTGCTAACTCGTCACTTAAATGAGTAATCTAATTTATACAAAAACAAATATAAATACAAATAAAATACAATAAATTAAAAGCGTGTTGAGCGGGTCAACAGTGCAAGTGCAAACGTATGTTTATTCTATATTGTATAAAATAAAAAGGAGTGCATGTATATTGTACGTGCTGGTGCTGATGCAAAACACACGTTTTTCTCTATAATGTCGCGCCATAACAATTACTAATTTTAAACAATGTACTAATGACAATTAATATACAAATAACAAATAATCCATAAATACACTATTTATCAAATTTCATAAATAAAATTATCAGGTTTTGATGGGAGTCTAAGTAAAATATTTTAATATAAGATTTGTTTTCATATGGGCTTTAACAGAATAAAGGGATGTGCATTGTTTTATGTTTTGGGGCAGATTATTCCAAATGTCGGGTCCATGATGTCTTATAGATCTATGGGCGATTAAAACTTTAGGATTATTAATGTGAAGGTCAGATGAATGTCGGGTGGGGTACGAATGAATATCAGTATTATATGTGAATAAAGTATGGAATGGTTTCGGAAGTATATTGATTGAAAATTTATACACAAAAATTGCTGATTGAAAGGTGTGAATATCATTTGATTTCTAAATCAAAGTTATAAATTCATAAAATATGGGATCTGTGTTGGCTAAAAAATGCGCATGAGCGCATATACGTAACGCTTTCTTTTGTAGAAGTAATATTTTATTAATTTTCGTCACACTACTATTTCCCCATGCTATATTACAGTATGAAATATAAGAGAGTGTACATGAATTATATATCGTAATTAGTGTCCTTTTTGAAATATACCTATAGCTCTAGAAACCTGAGTACAAATACTATTTATATGAGGATGCCATATCAAATAAGAATCTATTATAACGCCTAGAAATTTAACTGAATCTTTTTGTACAATAGGAATCCTATCAATACATATATTAGCAGCAAGTTCGTGTGTAGAGTGCAAACTCTTAAAATATATAAAGTTAGTTTAATTTATATTTAAAGATAGTTTATTACATTTAAACCAAATAGATAACTTATGTAATTCACTATTCAAAGTTTCAATGAGAGTATTCAAATTTGTATGTGAATAAAATATATTAGTGTCGTCTGCAAATAAAATGTATGTTAAAGGATAACTAAATTAGACAATTTCAGGCCGTATTTCGAAGTAATGGATCATAAGTAGCATATTGATATGCATCAAACATTTGTAAATGGTTTCTGTAACATGTTATCCTTATACCCAGGGAGCAAAGGGGGTTATACAGACATGGAATGTTATAAAAGGTTGGGGCCCATAATTGTCTTCTATGACCTTGTAGAAGCACAACCTAGGTGCACAACCTCGCGAACTAGCTACTGGAAGTCCACACAACACATATGAAGGATTTTACCCCTACTGTACGTTAAAAGCGCCTTTAATCCTTAGGGTTCATGAATGTTCTACTCTGCTATTTTCACGATTACACCCATACGCATGCTGCTATCATCGCATTTCTTCGGATATGTCTTCCATAGATAGGTGTGCATCCTTTGATACCAAATAGTGCCTTTATATATCTATGGTATTTATGTCACGTGTCTTTATATGTCACGTGTCAGACATAGAAAATGAAATTTCACATACTCTTATGGACAAAAATGTATGGAAATGTTTCAGATTATAGAATAACACATTTTATATCTGTAAAACCATATACTGAATGTTGAATGGCATTTGATATGATTTTAAAACAATACACTGGCAAAACAAATGATAAAACAATACAAAACAAAAGAATTTGAAACAAGGAACACACATAACAATAATAATTGTAATAATTATAATGACAACGAGATGGCTGCTATATAGCAAACATTTTGTCTATTTGACGCTCACGGAGTTTATTCCCAGAGTCCCTGCAGTCATTGGATACATAGTGTAACAAATCTAGAACACAAAGTACACATTTCCACTCCCTGGGGAATCTTCCAGCCTGGCACCTTGCATGCGAATACAGTGCTAAAGAATCACGTTCCATCCGTCCGGGCACTTTCTGGTTCCAAACTCGGGACCTCATGATTGGAAGGCATGTGTCCTTACAATCTTTATTACAAGCAAAACCTTAATAATATATTTCAGGCCTTTGTAAATATTTTCAGGTCTAGAAAGATATATAACATAACCATAAAATCAATAATGATTACAATGATTGTAAACCATGTATTTGCTTTCTTTTCATTGTGTATAATATTTCAAACAAATCAATTGTGTTGTTATGCATTGTCGCATTTTACATTACGAACCTGCAAACAATTTGGTTGTGATTAGCACTCAATATTATAATACGGGGTTGGGAATAAGAGGGTGTATCGACATCGTTTAGAAATACAAAGTCAAAATAATAGGGTATTAAAGCTGACATATCTTTGGGATGAGGCTTTTATAAGAAGAAAAGCCAAGAAGTACACTTACATTACTATGAAGGTGCATTTATATTCCTACATTGTACTCAAGGGAGGAAGGGGATAAGTATTGGTATCAAGCCTAGCCTGATGAAGATCCTAAAAAAGGGGACAAACTACAAAGTGATGCATTTACCAACCATCCTCTTGCGACATATCACATAAAGAAATCAGTTCTTTTTAGATGCCAATATGGTATTTTCACAAATGTGAAATACACTAGCCTATACTTTTGGATATGTTGATTTATTGCTGAATGATATCCCTCTAAAACTAAACAGCAATATACATTTGTGTACAGTACATCATCCGCTAAATAGTAACAATTATACTCGACAGTCATTTAGGTTTTAAACCAAAGATGTTTTGCAGTTAACTACTAACAGGGAACGCTCTGAGGTTCCTCAGTGAGAACCGTGTTTGAATAAACCGCTTAATTATCTGCCCTTAATTCAACTTGACAAAGTGAGCAATTAATGGATGGGAATTTCCATGTCCGACTCCTAGTCTTTAATGCACAAATCTGAAGACATTACATGTGTTTGAATACTGAAGGATCTTAACTCGGGTATACTGAAATGTGAAAGCCACCACCCTAATTTACACATCTTTATGAAATAAGTGCGACACTTTTGACCATTACATTAGGTGATGGGTAATGCTAAAATACAGCTACACTGTTACAAAAATGGGCAATATCTTACCCAATATTTTGCCCAACGTTGGGCCGATATACCAACTACTGGGCAATATTTTAACTGTTGGGACATTAATGTGCCCAACTGTTGTGTTACTACGTATATTTACCCAATATTTCACCCAACGTTGGGCTGATAGTCAACCCTACCAACTACTTGGCAATAGTTTAACCAATGCTGTTGGGACATTAATGTGCCCAACTGTTGGGTAATATTTTGAACTACGTTTTTGGGCCATTAATATGCCCAACAATTTGTAATGAGTCCTGGAAACACATGCAATAAGTGACCTAATGTAACCATAGCTGTTTAATCCATCATCCTGACCAGTTTGAGAATTCAAATCTTTTAAAAGCTGCAATATACAAACTCTTAAAGATATTTTCTCAATAAAGGAGGTACTTCTCCGTAGGAGCTGTGATCACTATCAATAACAATAATGCAGTGTCACGGATTCAAACAGTATAATGTTGTTCTAAATTGTAATAGTTCTTTTATGATAGATATTCTATATCTATAGGCATATTACATATTTGCCTTTCATAGTCTATATATATTTGCTATATATATCTACATTCTGTGCATTTCATTATCACAATGTGAAATAAATAACTGCGTTTACTTCTATTATAATGATTTACTAAAAACATATACCAAAGATACACTATCAAGAACTCATATTCTTATGTATTTTATTGTCTTTAATGCGTTATGTATTCTATTGTTTTATTACTTTTATACTTTTATATCATTTGAAAAACCTACTAACACCAAAATAACACTGAATGCCATTTGAAGACTTCCAAATAAAACGTGTGTAACGTTTTAAATAGTCTAAACATTTCAATGCGTGCTTGTGTACATAACTTAACATGCAATGTCATGTTGTTTGTATAACACGTGACTTAAAAATAAGTCTTATGTATTTTATTGTC
Organism: Echinarachnius parma; assembly: GCA_037951105.1. Lineage (NCBI taxonomy): Eukaryota > Metazoa > Echinodermata > Echinoidea > Clypeasteroida > Echinarachniidae > Echinarachnius > Echinarachnius parma. The sequence continues at coordinate 34,517 of JBAMJV010008903.1, read as the reverse complement.
TTTAATGCGTTATGTATTCTATTGTTTTATTACTTTTATACTTTTATATCATTTGAAAAACCTACTAACACCAAAATAACACTGAATGCCATTTGAAGACTTCCAAATAAAACGTGTGTAACGTTTTAAATAGTCTAAACATTTCAATGCGTGCTTGTGTACATAACTTAACATGCAATGTCATGTTGTTTGTATAACACGTGACTTAAAAATGACACGTGACACATTAAACAAAGATATGATGCGGTCAAATTTGGTATCAAACGATGCACAAGACCCTACAGATCACGAATCTGTAGCAATCTGATGGAATCATTGTGCATTTGAGTGTTATTATGAAAATAGCAGAGACAAACCTTCGTGAACCCTAAGGATTTAAGGCGCTATTTACGTACATTAGGGGTTACATAATTCATACGCGTTTTGTGGACTTCCAGTAGTTAGATCGCGAGGTTGTGCACCTAGGTTGTGATCCTAGAAGGTCCTAGAAGACATTTCTGGTGCACAACCTTTTATAACATTCCATGTTTGATATCCTAAACAAGTAGGTGTTTGCTCCCTGGGTATTATTTGAAAAAATTATTTCACTGGTTTACACAGTCCCACGCCCCGCCTCCCAAAAAGTACGCGGCAACGACCTCGTAGTCATGTGACCTGTGACATGTGAAAAGTAAGTGGACGATCGTTCCCAGCTGGTTCACATACTGATTTTCATTGAGATTAACGTCTTTAGCGAGTTTGATGTGGTTGTACTGTGCAAAGTATTATACATCGATTATACCATGGAACCTACTATCTAGGGTAGGGTCCATGATTATACCAAGGAGGCTTCTCATACCCCCTTGATTTAAAATATAATTATACACGATATCAAATAAGAATGAAATCATAATGGGTAGATTGTTATTCCCACAATCGAATCACGTTTCTTTCACCTCCTCTCCCTCTACTCCTCTCTCTCCACACAAGGAAACCGCGGGGGCGCGTTATTCTAGGAAATGCGTGCGATAGTCATGCAATGCCACAGTCATGCACAATGCACGGATATATGCAGCTACGTGCGGGTAGCTATGTACAGTTATGGATATGTACGTATCAGCAGCGTTCCGTCGCGACGCGTCGTTTGCATTGACAAAGCACGCAATGCAATCCCAGATAAGATCAGAACTTTGTTCATGGAAAAGTTACCAAACTCACGAAATCTGGACATTTTGTGTCAAATCATTTCATTTAGTATGTAGAAAATGCATTGATAAGAATACTTATTGCGAATAACATATCTATACATTGTCTTCCTTTATGAAATTGGCTGTTGAAATGAGGAGTCAAACCAGTCATTCTGTGTACAAACGTTGCTGCAACTTACTCTTCACACGTCACAGCCCAATCAGCCAATCAGCTCGCACGTCTCAAGGAGAGGTCTCAAAATGTCTTTATTTTTCATTTTTTGACCATAATGAGATAAAATTATTAAAATTGAATGCTGGATTCGTGATTTACAGGTAATAATAAATGGGAACTGCGTTCTAAATCCTCTAATTTAGAAGTTCTTTAAGAGTGGTGATGTGTTTACAATATCATTAATATAAATCAAAAAGAGTAAGGGACCTGAAATAGAGCCTTGTGGCACTCCACATTTAATGGTTGAAGTTAGCGACGAATTAAATTTAAAATCAACAAATTGTCGTCTATTATTAAAATAATCTTTAAACCAGGAAAGAACGGTCCCTCTGATTCCATAAGATTCTAATTTATAAAGCAATATTCCATGATCAATAGCGTCAAACGCTTTTGACAAGTCCATACAAATTCCCACAATGTGTTCTTTCTTAGCAAATGAATTAGTGATTTGATCACATAATTGAACAATTGCATAATCAGTTGAGTGATCTTTTCTAAATCCATATTGGTTAGTATTCGGGAGACACTAATGAATCAACTAGTAGGCAAGAAGGTATCGGGTTCATGATGTGTATTATCAATACACTACACTGCTTCCCCTTCAAAAAAGTACTTTACCTTTCAATGCACCTTAGCACAAATGAAGTAATATCGATTTTATATCTGTCATCACATGAATCATTTTTAATAACATCTGTTTTCTGCGTTAACTTTCTTTTTACAACTATGGAGCCTAAACATATGCTACTGTGATCTAAGTAATTCCATATCTAGTACAATCACAATTCTAAAGTTATTAATACCATCATAAAAGTATTCAACTTCCTTATACAGTCATTTACCCTGTATACTTCATATATGATGTTATATCTATAATTTCAATGAAAACTGTTCCTTCCTTAATAATAATAATAATAATAATGAAACACTTATATAGCGCTTAATATGTGCTCATCTCTAAGCGCTTCACAATTAGTACAAAGAAATATTCAGCACATTTAACTCTATACAATTCTAACATAAATAATTAAACTACAAAAATAAGCAATTAAATAACAAACGCTACAAAATATACATAATATGGAACATTATCTCTTAGTGGGCCATTTTTTTCATGAATTCTGTAATCTGATTGGTCAATTTGTCTTTGAGACAAACCCGTATTTACCTCATTTACTTGGTCAAAATGATCAAACGGGTAATATGAGCCCGTATTACCTGTTTACGTCTTGTTGTTGTTATTGTTTTAATGTATTATGGTGTTTTTCATCGTTGTGCACATGCGCAGTGGCGATTTCAACCACTGAATATGAGCCCGTATTACTATTGTTACGTCACGGCGTATCGCGCGCAGACTGTTTACGCGCATTGTGCATGGGGTTGACCTCATGACCGAGATTTTTAATCTCCCGGTATTATTTGCTCTGTCTGACACCTACGCAATAAGCTATCGGGATTTTAATTCTCCCGGTATAATTCAGATCGGTCGGGATTTCTCTGTCTGATCACCGCATATTTCTGCGCATTAGCAGCTACTGGGACTGGGACAGTCAGGATTCAAGAATTTCGAGTTTGAGCAACAAACTCAAGAAATTCGTAGCATTGGAAGTGTCAATCAAGTCATTACCACTAATCAGCGTGTAAACGTGACATCACCACGTTCCAGGGGTGCGATGCCTTCATTCACTGGATGTTACCATTCACATATCCTTGTTGTGAATGTTTATCCAAAAAACAATTAAAGTACTGGAGGACAAGGACATTGTACATATGTTATTGTTACTGTTGTTTTGGAATTTTGGATACAGTTACAAGTTGTTTGGAACAGTTTATATTACTTGGAGACCATGTGAGATGGACAATATTTGAAATTGATAAGGCAAGGGAGCACAAAGAGCACAAGATGGTGAGTACAAATATGTTTGAAAAAAAAATGTTTACAAATATGTTTGAAAAAACAAATGTTTTTATTTCGTTATGTATCTTGACCAATAGATAATGTATACACTTAAAGAGATAAAACCGTCACACCCTGCTTGTTCTCACGCAATACGGGATATATCTACGTTCTGGTTCCATATTCCATTCGGCCTCCGGCCTCATGGAATATGGAACCAGAACGTAGATATATCCCGTATTGCGTGAACAAGCAGGGTGTAACTAATAATATTGGGTACTTAAGGACGTTCCCCAGTTATGTTTGTGCGCATCCGAACTGCGCAGGTTGGTCAGATGACGCATGAATGGCTTTGCGCGTATCTAATTGTGACGTATGAATACGTTTACGCACCTCTGCTTCAAATCATAAACAAGGTTGTTATAATTTGATGACATTCAATAATGGCATGAATTTTTGACCACTACCTTCTTTTTTGCCTACCTCCCTTTTAGATAGGAAATTCAAAACGACAAGGAAAGTATGTTTTTCATGTCATCTCAAAAGCCTAATACATTTCCATTTACCCATGTTTGACTGTTAACTGTGTTGTCTTCACTAAGAATTGTTGTAAATGGGTACTTGACCAAATTTTAATCAAAACAATGTAAGAATGTAGGACTCTAGAGATGGCATTTGAGTTCATATTGATCATACGTTGTGACAAACACACGCACCTTCATTTATCTTGGTTCAATCCATTGGCAACAGAGGCCCAATCATATTTTGTTTCCAAGAGGCAAAAGATCTATTCTATCATCAAATTGGCAATATTACACTCACTATTTTGTTATAATATTTCTTCAAGGTGATGTATTTCATTATGAATGCAACAAGAAACATTTCCTTTTCATTTTCGGGATCAAATACTGCCAATTTGATAATAGTGTTAAGTCAGCGAAATGTTTTCCAATTTGAGGATTGCCCGATCATTTGCATTTCAAGGTTTCGTGTGAGAAAACAACTGTACATTGAATTGCAAAAAATTTGGGCACAAATTGTGCAGATATTTTTTCTCTTATATTTGACTCGTGTTAAACATTTTCACTGATACTAAGCATGATTTGTCCAAGAATTGTTTTTACACTGTGAAACTCTATCAGTGGGTTAATTACCCCTGTTTCAGGGTTCTGTTTTTTTTCTATGTTTCATTCTTTTTTGGGACGCAAAGTACATCGCGACAGTTTACAGCATATCAACCACTGCAACACCAAACAAATGCAATCTACAATCAACACTATTATAGATTAATATAGACTAATATGTTACAACTCCCCTTTCCTGATTTGTCTTCCTCCAATAGGCCTATCACTTTTTCCACAATTATGTCAAGTTTGGCGAAAGAAGCTGTCCGGCGGTGTGGAGTTTAACACACAAAATACCACATGGGGACGCTGCAAGTAAAACACACACAAAAAATACAAACATATGAACCGTCCTTTGTGAATATTTCCCCACCCTATCACGGCAATTTTGGCAAGTTTTGTGAAAGTGACGATGTTTTCTGCCGCATGGGGGCGCTGCTAGCATAAAAACGAGCACACGAACCCCCCATTTTTATAGTTTTTCTGTATTCAGTAAATCTTTCTCTATAATTTTGGCAAGTTTCGTAAAAGTGACATGGGTTTTGAATGTACAGCATAAGTTGTATGAACCCACCCCATTAGTGCATCAATGGATAGGTTCCAGACCAGATTTTGTGGTCTTACGATGTTTTTCTGCCGCATGGGGGCGCTGCTAGCATAAAAACGAGCACACGAACCCCCCATTTTTATAGTTTTTCTGTATTCAGTAACCCTTTCTCTATAATTTTGGCAAGTTTCGTAAAAGTGACATGGGTTTTGAATGTACAGCATAAGTTTTATGAACCCACCCCATTAGTGCATCAATGGATAGGTTCCAGACCAGATTTTGTGGTCTTACGATGTTTTCTGCCGCATGGGGGCACTGCTAGCACAAAAACGAGCACACGAACCCCCCATTTTTATAGTTTTTCTGTATTCAGTAACCCTTTCTCTATAATTTTGGCAAGTTTCGTAAAAGTGACATGGGTTTTGAATGTACAGCATTAGTTTTATGAACCTTGCCCATTATCCCACCCCTAACAGAAAACGTCCCTGAGAAGGATTTTTAGGATATTGGTGTTTTCTGCCGCGTGAGGGCGCTGCTAGCAAGATTGAGAGCATACACCCCCAACTTTAATTTTTTTTTCCTCGTTTTGGATACCTTTCTCTACAATTCTCCCAAGTTTGGAGAAAATTATGTGGATTTTGAAAGAATTATGGGGATTTAAGTTTGCTATTGGACATTTTGTTGCCTATCATGGCCTTGATCGTGTAACGCTATCATTCTATACTGGACGTCAGATTGCCATATTATTCAGAGTCCCGTAGAAGAAAAACAAGCACACGAACCTATGGTTTTATTTGCATATTTGGGCTTCGGATGGGTCAAAGTTACGGTATGGAAAGTTTGAAGAAACTGACATGGACTTCACTTTAACTGGGGAACGTCCTTAAGGGGAGAGCATTAATGTTTTGAGGGTACGTTTGAAGCTGTCGACAGATGTGGCATTGCGTATGTGTAATCCACAACAGAATTTCAATGAAACTTGTCCCATTATGAAGACCTTAAAATCCACAACAAAACTTGACACCTTTATCATATCATAACTAGCCTCTTCTTACCAATGTTAAGGTACCACATAATTATATCCATACTTTCCCTTCCTTCTCAAAAATCGTGACCATATAGTCATGCGAGTCAAAAAACAAATAATGTTCATGGGAAAATGCGAACTCGCATCCACCTACAAACCAATTGCATCAAAAATTACAAGTTAGACGTATGCTTAAAATCGTCTCTAAAAGTATTAATTGGTTGGTTAAACAAGCATTTCTAAAGAACACTTATCAAAAGATATAAAAATGTATATACCGTTACACCAAAGACAACTCGTTGTTTCAATGTGCATAAACAAATAAAAATTTCCCACATTTCCTTTGTTAACAATTTGCGTTTACATGTCTCTTCATTTCCATTTCAAAGACCAATTTCTTTAACACAAAATAAACAAACATTACTTATAATTCAACCTGGTGGTAGGTTTGCGGAGTCTCTGTGACCGCCTAGGGTTTGGACTTTGTTTTTGGTGTGGTCCCTGACTGCACGTCTGTGCTTGGACCAGCTACATCTTTGATTGGGGATTTCCTTGTTCCCACATCTATACCATCTTGGATAGAAACAACAAATGAATCTTCAAAGGTTCCGTCGTCACCAGATTCACGCAAACCATCATCACGTTTTAACATGTGGTTGACATGTACACTTCTGACCTTGTCACCAATCTCTACAAGATACCGTCTCGTACCACAAACTGCCACAACTGTGGCAATCTCCCATTTGTCTGTTTTGTGAGGAGGGCTAAGAACACGAACTTTATCTCCTACAAATAAGCCTTGTTCCTTCCTACTTCCACGGAAGTGTTTATTTTGACTTGCTTGTTTCTCTTCAATTTTGGGAGCCAAATCTGGTAATACCAAACTAAGCCTTGTTCTCAGTCTTCTCTTCATCAACAACTCTGCGGGAGTGTACCCTATTGTGGTATGTGGTGTGGTACGGTACTTCAACAAAAAAACTTGCTAGTCTGTGTTTCATATTGAACTTAGAACTACCATCAAACACCTGTTTCTTGAGAGCTTCTTTCACTGACCTCACTGACCTTTCTGCTGCACCATTTGTGGCAGGATGATATGGTGGTACAAGAATGTGTTTAACACCATTTTTCTTCATGAACACTTCAAATGCTGCAGCACGGAATTGTGGGCCATTATCAGAAACTAGCTCTTCAGGCAAACCATGACATGCAAAAATCAAACGTAACTCATTGATCGTCCTTTCTGTGGTTGTGTTTGTACCCATATGTGTATCACTTCAATCCACTTGGAGTGACTATCAATCAAAACAAGAAAATGATCATTTCCGGTCTCACAAAAAATCAACATGTACTCTCTGAAAAGGCCGACTTGGCCATCGCCATGTTTCGAGAGGCGATTTTGGTGGTTTGTCTAGCCCTGGCCAAAACATGAAACCCCTTGCTACTGACTTCATAGCTACAATACCTGAGTGTTCAGAGTGTAATTCACTCAACAGTCTCTGTTGCAATGACTTGGGGATAATCACTCTATTTCCCCATTTGATACAACCCTGATCACATGACAACTCAAATCTCCTTCTGTGGTATGGTTTCAGTTCACCAATAGGCATTGTTTCTGACCAACCATTCAATGTTTTTTCATACGCTTGTTTCAGTATTGCGTCTTTCTGAGTTTCTGCAGCAATCTCTGCTGCGGTTACTGGGGAAACTATCGCCTACTACATCAGTCACATAGATGACACCTTCTGTGCCTTCATCCGACTCTTCATGTGGTAAACGCGATAACGCATCAGCTACCGCGTTCTCCTTAGATACTCGATTGTGTAGTCATACTGCGAAAGTAGGATTGCCCACCTCTGCATTCGCGATGCTGCCATGGTAGGAATCGCCGTCTTCGGACCCAGTATCTGAAGAAGGAACTGATGAAACTTTTTAATCCCGAAGATAATCGCCAACGCTTCCTTCTCAATCTGCGCGTAATTTCGCTCGCTTTTCGTCAGGGTACGCGATACGAACGCTATGGGCTTCTCTTCCCCATTCTCCATCACATGATTGATCACCGCTCCTACACCTATAATCGATGCGTCACATGCTAACTTCAACTTGCGCTTGTTATCGTAGTGGACTAACAGTGGATCACTGGTTAACATTTTCTTACACTTCGCGTACGCTTCCTGCTGCACCTCTGACCATTGCCACTCTGCCTCCTTTTGCAAAAGCGAATAGAGCGAATAGAACTGTACCATCCCAAAAAATGAATGCAGCTCACCCACATTCCTCGGTGCCGGGGCCTTGATGATGGGCTCTATTTTGTATACAAGAGGCTGGAGCCCCTCGCTTGTCACCCGCAACCCCAGGTAAACGACTTCTGATTTGACCAACGCGCACTTGGCTCGCTTCAGCTTAACCCTAAAAAGGCCTGGGGGGTGCCAGAATGGCCCCCCTCCCCCCCCCCCCCCTCCCCTCCGCGATTTTTGTTATTGCTCCAAAACGCGGTAAGATGACGCGCCGCTGCTTGGTGACTTTTTTCTTTTGGGTCTTACGCATATTTTAAAACAAAAAATTTGAAATCGGACCTACCGTTACGAAGTCACGTGACCTTTTGTCTATGCATGTCAGCCCGAAAATTGCTCAATTTCGTGATTTGTGTACACAACATATGGAAATATCAGTTTTCGTAAAAGGAGGTATATCATTGGTTATTTGGTCTTGTTTACATTTTATTTGTTTGTTTTGGGGTTCAAAATAGTTGAATTATAGTTAGAAAAAAAACAAAGAAATACATAAGAAATTATAAAAACAATAGAAAACATAAGGAGGAACCTGGCTCTTCCAAATTTTGTTGTCGTATTATTATTCCAAATGCTCTAAAGAATATATGTAGTGAAAACAAGAGTTTAATTATGAAGAATATATGATTTATGGGTAAAAATATGAATTGTATGAACTTATTTGCATAAATTACCATAAATATGCAAATTAATGAATTTTTCAAAAAAAATAATGCCCCCCCCCCCCTCCCCCGGCCTGCTGAAGACCTCAAATATCCCGGCCTTTTTAGGGTTAACGTTGTACTCACTCAGCCGTTGCAGCACCCTGCTCAACACTTCCAAATTGTCCTCCTCGGTCACCGTCGCCACCAGAACATCAACTTGGTTGCACAGGCAGTGGGGAATTCCTTTCAGAATTCTGTCCATTGTCGCCTGGAAAGTCTTTGGCGATGACTTGATACCATAGGACAGTTTTGTGTATGAATACAGCCCCATGTGCGTATTTACCGTCAGGTACTGTTGACTTTCGCTATCCAAATTCAACTGGGCGTACGCGTGCGAGAGAAAACTTTTGTAACCCCAAGCTCCGCATACAAATCCTGCGATGTCGGGAGAGGATACTGCTCATCGTCGACCACCCTCTATTCACTGTAGTCTTGTAATCTCCACACAGCCTAACAGTTCCATCTGCTTTGGGCACCACTACTAACGGAGTTGCCCACTCACTGAAGTCAGTCCGCACCAGCACTTTGTTTTTCTCTAGATTCCGCAGCTCTGCTTCAACCTGCTCCTTGAGCGCGTATGGCACCGGCCTCGGCCGGCAGTACACAGGCGTCGCTCCGTCCTTGATTCTGACGTGCGCTGTCACTCCTGCTATGCCCTCGTAACTGTCTTCAAACATGTCGCTATGCTTGTGCAGCAGTTCATCCAGTCTTGAATGCACATCCAGCTTGGCATGAAATACTTTGCTCCAGTCTAACCGTATATTGGCAAGCCAGTTCTTCCCCATTAGCGATGGTTTATTCTTGTATGCAGCCACTATGACCGGTAGACGGTACACCTTTCCTTTGTGCGTGACGCTCGGTTCAAATTGGCCGCAAATATCCAAAGCCTCTCCAGAATACGTCCGCAGTCCAACTCTGCACGGACGAAGGGGAATTGAGCGAAAGTTCTCATCATAAGTATCATTCCCGATGACAGTGCAATCTGCAGCCGTGTCTATCATCATCGTAATACGTTTGTCGTGAACCAGCACTTCTGTCTCAAAGTTTGCATCAGTCCTGTCGGTGGAATGAACACAATACATGGACACAGACGAATCTTCACCATCTTGTCGTAGGTTATGAATTTTCCCTCTGCCACCGCCAGACTTATTTCCGCACGCTGCTGCAAGGTGTCCCTTCATGTTACAGTTGTAACACTGCGCAGACCGAAATGGACAATCTTTCGGCACATGTCCTGATCCCTGGCATCTGTAGCAGTTCCGATTCTTCCCCTGCTGAGGATTGTGCTCGAACTGTTTCGCCTTGTCTTTGAACTTTGAATTTGACTTCTGTTTATGTGGAGTATAACTCTTCTGGCTGTGAACACTGGCCGCAGACGCAGACTCCTGCGATCGATGCAACTCGCGAGCATTCTTGGCGGCCCGAAAAGTTCGTTACCCCTAACATATAAAGTACTGTACAAAAGTACTATACGAGGTTGGGATTTGATGGGAGAAATTATATTTGAACACGTTACGGCGTTTCGACCAATCACATGGCTAGAACATTCTCATGAGGGATATAATGTAGTTTATATCCCTCATAAGAATGTTCTAGCCATGTGATTGGTTGAAACATCGCCCAGGGATGTATAGTACTTTGGTACAGTACTTTTTTGTCAGGGGTAATGAACTTTTTTGACCTGCCAAGGATGGTATAGTAAATTGCTGATACGCATGTGATCTCATAGGGCACGTTGTTAACAACCTCTAAATTAGGATTCAGCGAACGTTTACAAACGTTTGTTTTGTTCCCATGACAACCCAGAACGCAGCGGCAGCCAATGCGAACGCTTGTGGGTGCGCAAGTACGTGTGCGCGCGTTAGTGCGCAGAAATGTAGCGCGCTGGTGCGCAAATTTTACGCGCGGCTACGCTTAATAAACAATGGTATAAGCGTCTTAGCCTTTTAATCATAAATCTTGTTCATGTGCAGGAATGATAAAATTAAATTAAAATATCCCAAACTTTCGAGCTGTTTGTGTTAGTTATAGGTCGTTTGTGATCAAAATAATATGAGGGATATAAAGCAAATAACCAACTCTCCTTACTCGGGTGATGGATGCAAAACTATATGTTGCCTCGGTGATCTGCGAATATAACTATCATGCCTCGGCTACGCCCTGGTATGACAGTACCTTCGCAGATCACCTCGGCACGTATAATTTTGCCATCAACCTCCCAGTCGATGGTTATTTGCTTATTGTTTTTATTTGTATTAAGCAATTATAGGACCCTGTCTGTTTTTTATAAAGAGTTGTAATCTGTTTAGCGGCATTAGAGGAAGGTCCACATTTTGGGGGAAGACCGGCAAGGTGACAAGCAAACAAAAAGTTCTAAGCTATTTAAACCATGGGATACAGTGTTTCTATAAGTGCTATATAGCTTTTGACAAATTAATAAACAATAAATAATACATCATAAAATATAATATACATTACTTCAAAAATATGCAAGATGTTTTCAATATAATTCACACTCGTCTATAAAGCAAAATTATGAAGACTACGAATATATTTTAGTTCCTATTTGTACAGAAAAACAAACCAAAAAAAAAAAATACATGTATATTCAAACTCCTTTGGATGCCCCACTCACATTTTGGGACTCCCGCCTGTAATGTGGAGTTGTGCATCATTGTAAGGGTATTCAAAATCATAGGCAATAAACAGTACATTGTAATTGGTAAGAATTGCTTAATGAATATGATAAACATTACCAAATAAAGAACCTACAAGGGGTTGTCAACATAATTTACACTCGTAAATAACAACAATTTATGAAGAATACGAATATTAATATTAATTCCTATTTATACAAAATAAACTATATTCAAAACTCCTTTCGATGCCCCACTCAAATTGAAACTCCCGCCTCTGATGTGATGTTGGGCATCATTGAAAGGGTTATATTGATTCTTAATAACATACAAAATATGTACATTGTATATATATGCTTCGGTTTCTTCCAATATATAAATAATTGCAATGAGTAATCATAAATGATTGAGAAGGAAGATCTGGATCTGTCTTTAATCACACGGTCCCCGTGGCCTAGTGGTTAAGGCATCGGCGTTCCAAGCCGGAGACCCAGGTTCGAGTCCTGGCGGAGACCAATTTTTCGACCAGTGCCTTTTTTCATTTGGTGGATTAAAAGGAGGAACATTGCTTATTAAGCTACGCCTACTATTATTCTTCCTTCTCAATCATTTATGATTACTCATTGCAATTATTTATATATTGGAAGAAACCGAAGCTGTATGTATTAGTTCACTTCTCGCTTATATATATATGTTCTAACTAATACTTGAATCACTCTATTGTGATCCAGCTGAAGTAAAGGCGGCTTGCATTGTTCGTAACTCCTTCCCCAAGGAATACTTGAGTACAAAGGGCCGAGAGATTGGCTTGCCAATGACCTGAACTGTATCTGTCTTTAATCACACGGTCCCCGTGGCCTAGTGGTTAAGGCATCGGCGTTCCAAGCCGGAGACCCAGGTTCGAGTCCTGGCGGAGACCAATTTTTCGACCAGTGCCTTTTTTCATTTGGTGGATTAAAAGGAGGAACATTGCTTATTAAGCTACGCCTACTATTATTCTTCCTTCTCAATCATTTATGATTACTCATTGCAATTATTTATATATTGGAAGAAACCGAAGCTGTATGTATTAGTTCACTTCTCGCTTATATATATATGTTCTAACTAATACTTGAATCACTCTATTGTGATCCAGCTGAAGTAAAGGCGGCTTGCATTGTTCGTAACTCCTTCCCCATGAATACTTGAGCACAAAGGGCCGAGAGATTGGCTTGCCAATGACCTGAACTGGATCTGTCTTCAATCACACGGTCCCCGTGGCCTAGTGGTTAAGGCATCGGCGTTCCAAGCCGGAGACCCAGGTTCGAGTCCTGGCGGAGACCAATTTTTCGACCAGTGCCTTTTTTCATTTGGAGGATTAAAAGGAGGAACATTGCTTACTAAGCTACGCCTACTATTATTCTTCCTTCTCAATCATTTATGAATACTCCTTGCAATTATTTATATATCTATATATATATATATACATACATGTATCGCTCAAACACGCAATGTGTTGTCAATGTACACATTATAATTTGTTTACACTAATACATGGAACAAGTTTATGAATAATATACGAAAAGTATAATAATTCATACGTATACAAATAACTGTACATATTCAAACCCATTTAGATGTTTCTCTCACACAGGGACTCCTGCCACAGATGTGAAGATGGTGATCAACATCTTTTTATAAAATAAGGGGTTTCATATATTTTCGTAATACTATAATTATAACCAAAACAAATACTAAGTATGAGTGTTGTTTTACAAACTATACTTAAACCGTCCTTCTAGGCACATCAAACATACAATAATTTGTTTGCTCAAAGCCTGCAAAACGAGCTGTCCTGTTTACATATCGAACAAGTGCTCTTTGAGATCACATCTATTCACTTTAGTGGAACGCAACATATACCCTTTAATTACATGTGATAATCCGTATGTTACACATCATGCACGATCTTCCTAAACTCAACTTTGGGGCCATTTTCGAAACGTAGAACAAATCATGACTGACTGCCAAACATGAACTTTCGAAGAATATTGCGCACATGTGTGAATATCGCATGATGTACGATACTCCGACTCGACGACGTAAACATTATACATGCACACCATGTTCGGCAACATTATGAGCTGTATTTGGAAGGACATATTGTTGTGTTGGGATCGGGTAGTATTATTAGCAGTAGGAGAGGTACGTATATACTTAAATGAAGAACACGGAGTCATGTAATTCCGGAGTATAATGTAGGTATTTATTCACCCCAAAACTTTGGAGTAATAACTGAAGTCACATGTTATATACAGTTCCAGATATAATACAAGTCGAAGAGAGAGCTAGCTAAAATATGGTCTTGATCTGATGGTGATCAAACCTCCAAGTCCTCTCATGAGGGGTGAACATACAAATATATATCAAGTCCATTATTAAAAGTGGTCTTTACTCTTGGGGGTCGTTTGGATAAGGGATCTAAGTTCTTGGTACTAAAACAAGAGAGCTTTCTTTCAGGGCGAGACGGGGTGTCTAGTTTAAAGACATAACTCATTAATTGTTTCCTTGACTGGGAGACGGAGTAAGGACGGACAGGCTATTATCGAGGTGATTAAGGCTTGGGAGAAACTACTGGTCTCACTCAGGAGTGGCGTAACCTTGAGTGAGGAATAGTGAGGGTAATATTACTTTTACCTAAGAAGGGGGGAGGGATATTTGGACTACTACTACATTACATCCCCTTTGTTTGGAAAAAGAGGCTCCTCTCCGTCTTTTAAAAAAAAATTTAAGGGAGAACTGTTTGATAAATTGTATTAAACAAAGTATAAACAAATTATGAATGAGCGATTGAATGAATGAAGGGTGATAAGTGAAACGTTATTCCACTGTTCCATTTCCTCTTTCGTAAATCACTCTTACTCTCTCTCTCTCTCAATTAAAATATCAGTGTAAAATACCATATCAAAACTTGTGTACCAATTTGCCTTATAGCAAGTGTGAATAATTAATAATCCACACAAATCTTATGACAACATTATACCGACTCGCTTATATATATATGTTCTAACTAATACTTGAATCACTCTATTGTGATCCAGCTGAAGTAAAGGCGGCTTGCATTGTTCGTAACTCCTTCCCCATGAATACTTGAGCACAAAGGGCCGAGAGATTGGCTTGCCAATGACCTGAACTGGATCTGTCTTCAATCACACGGTCCCCGTGGCCTAGTGGTTAAGGCATCGGCGTTCCAAGCCGGAGACCCAGGTTCGAGTCCTGGCGGAGACCAATTTTTCGACCAGTGCCTTTTTTCATTTGGAGGATTAAAAGGAGGAACATTGCTTACTAAGCTACGCCTACTATTATTCTTCCTTCTCAATCATTTATGAATACTCCTTGCAATTATTTATATATCTATATATATATATACATACATGTATCGCTCAAACACGCAATGTGTTGTCAACGAAAAGTATAATAATTCATACGTATACAAATAACTGTACATATTCAAACCCATTTAGATGTTTCTCTCACACAGGGACTCCTGCCACAGATGTGAAGATGGTGATCAACATCTTTTTATAAAATAAGGGGTTTCATATATTTTCGTAATACTATAATTATAACCAAAACAAATACTAAGTATGAGTGTTGTTTTACAAACTATACTTAAACCGTCCTTCTAGGCACATCAAACAAACAATAATTTGTTTGCTCAAAGCCTGCAAAACGAGCTGTCCTGTTTACATATCGAACAAGTGCTCTTTGAGATCACATCTATTCACTTTAGTGGAACGCAAAATATACCCTTTAATTACATGTGATAATCCGTATGTTACACATCATGCACGATCTTCCTAAACTCAACTTTGGGGCCATTTTCGAAACGTAGAACAAATCATGACTGACTGCCAAACATGAACTTTCGAAGAATATTGCGCACATGTGTGAATATCGCATGATGTACGATACTCCGACTCGACGACGTAAACATTATACATGCACACCATGTTCGGCAACATTATGAGCTGTATTTGGAAGGACATATTGTTGTGTTGGGATCGGGTAGTATTATTAGCAGTAGGAGAGGTACGTATATACTTAAATGAAGAACACGGAGTCATGTAATTCCGGAGTATAATGTAGGTATTTATTCACCCCAAAACTTTGGAGTAATAACTGAAGTCACATGTTATATACAGTTCCAGATATAATACAAGTCGAAGAGAGAGCTAGCTAAAATATGGTCTTGATCTGATGGTGATCAAACCTCCAAGTCCTCTCATGAGGGGTGAACATACAAATATATATCAAGTCCATTATTAAAAGTGGTCTTTACTCTTGGGGGTCGTTTGGATAAGGGATCTAAGTTCTTGGTACTAAAACAAGAGAGCTTTCTTTCAGGGCGAGACGGGGTGTCTAGTTTAAAGACATAACTCATTAATTGTTTCCTTGACTGGGAGACGGAGTAAGGACGGACAGGCTATTATCGAGGTGATTAAGGCTTGGGAGAAACTACTGGTCTCACTCAGGAGTGGCGTAACCTTGAGTGAGGCATAGTGAGGGTAATATTACTTTTACCTAAGAAGGGGGGAGGGATATTTGGACTACTACTACATTACATCCCCTTTGTTTGGAAAAAGAGGCTCCTCTCCGTCTTTTAAAAAAAAATTTAAGGGAGAACTGTTTAATAAATTGTATTAAACAAAGTATAAACAAATTATGAATGAGCGATTGAATGAATGAAGGGTGATAAGTGAAACGTTATTCCACTGTTCCATTTCCTCTTTCGTAAATCACTCTTACTCTCTCTCTCTCTCAATTAAAATATCAGTGTAAAATACCATATCAAAACTTGTGTACCAATTTGCCTTATAGCAAGTGTGAATAATTAATAATCCACACAAATCTTATGACAACATTATACCGACTCATGTTTCATAAAATAAGAATCATCAATATACTCCATTTTGATAATATAATGCTGAATATTGTATACGTATACATGTACTAAATCTAAAAATAGTGCAGACTTATGCACACAAAAAAAAAAACTAGCGTAGACTTATACACTTAATAATTATGAACATTCATGCAGACTTATGCACTGTTCATGTTAACAAATTATAACTTCAATATTAATGTGCAGACTTTTTGCACTAATAACACAAACAAATACAAATGTTCATCAACCACATAAGAAGTGGCAACACACTGTAATGTGTCAAACTAAAAAGAACATACTAATAATACTTTTCATCATTCCGTATTCCTGTAACACGGACAAACAAGTAATCCTAATACTTGTTATGTTATGAAAATTTCCATACAATCGTAACTATAACCAAGTTACGTGTAAATGCTAATAATCCAAAGCATCATATCAATATAATTATAAAGCGAAACAAATTGACAGGAGCGCTCAAGGTGTTGACAGCAGTCTATGTTAAAAGGCTCCGATCGGTGTACTTCAAATGAAGTATCAACATAGAATTAACAAACTATCAAACCTATCCTGTTTTGTATGTTGCATTTATGCAATCATATTAAATCGATGAACATAATGAACAAGTGCATTCAAACTTATCACATATCGTAAGGCAGGATAATTCAACCTGTCTAAGTCATCAAATTGATGTACAGTAATACGATATAATGTCGTCCATTAACAAATATTGTATTGGCTTATCAAGCCAAAAAAATAAACCTATCAACATTCAGTAACTTAAAGTAAATCTAAAACTCAAATCTTCATATCTCAAACCTTGAAACATTAGAAACATAATGAATTAAGGCACTAATTATCAACTTGAACAGTTCACCTGAAACTGATATATCTCATCAATTTTAAATGAGATGACATTATCTCATGGAATGATGATAGTTACATTGTATACAATTGTCTAAAGAACCTTTGTGGTGAACCTGTCACCAGTATCGATCGTTCACTAAGTATTTTCCTAACCAGGTCGTCTGTTCCCCTATACTGTCCTATGTTCCACCAGAATCGTACTTGTCTGGTTGTTTGATCACATGTTTTGTCGAACGAAGTCAACATTTGTAGTTGTCCTGCTTTAAAACGACCTCTGTGCAGTGTCATATGCCTGTCAGTGGGGGCAGACAAAAGCAGGTCGACTTGTTTTCCTAAATCAATCTTGGTCAGTGGGGTGGGGGCAGCTATCCCGTTATTGTTTGTCAAAGCATGCAAGTAGTCTGAGTCATGTATTGGGCTGGACATTTGGGAGCACATTATCTGCTCGGCATTGAACTCGGGTAATTTTTCATCATTTTCATTAATGAAATGTACTGACGGCTTGTCAGTCTTTGTGTTCCCTTGTTCTTGAGCGTTCTCACTCTGTCCTATAGCCTCTTTAAGCTTTTGAATATGTGTTATGTTCGTCTTGTTATTCTCGCATCTCATGAAGCATGGTTTAAGTCGGTTGTAATTGAATACGTCCCGAAGGATTTCTCCATTCGGAGTGGCAAGTATGTAGTGGGTTCTGTCTAACACATCATGAATTACTAGCGGTCCGCATCATTCAGCTGCGATTTTCTTGGAATTCGCAGTGAGGGAGGAGGAACTAGGTTTATAAAGGAAGACTAATTGGCCGACTGAATAAATTGGGGTCTTCTTTAACTTGTTTGAAATTTCTGTGTTCTGTTTGTCTTGCTGTTTTCGTTGTAGCAAGAGCATAGTACGTGAAAGGTGGTCAAATTTTTCTTTTAGATGTTTTACATACTCATCATAAGAAGATAAAAGGCCAGACCTGAAGGACAAATTAGTGAGATTGGGGGGTTATCTACCAAACACGAGCTCGTAGTGGCTGTGATCTCCTAGGTGGGGCGAGGAAAAGGAATTATATGCATAGCATATTGTAGAAAGGAATCTGACCCAATCCGTGCCAAACTGATTAAGGTTGACTTTTAGAAAGTTAGAAAGGGTGCGAATGTGTATCTCTGTGTGTAAACTCCCATGATTTTCTACACTGATTACCTTGCGGTCAATGTTCAAGGCAGTACACAGCATGGTCAGTAGTTTTCCCGTGAGGGAGGCTGCTGCGTCGGTCACTAAACAAGATGGTGGTCCAAAAGTACAAACTACCTTTTGGATAAGTGCTTCACAAATGGATTCTGCGTCAAGCGTCTTCAAAGGAGCGCAAATAACAAACCGTGAAATTTCGTCGCATATTACCATCATATGTTTAAATCCAGTCCCGGATGTCGGCATGGTCTTAAAGTCAAGACTAATGCGATCGAACGGTCGGTATGAGTCGGTTATATGGGTGTGAAAGGGTCTCAGTCGGTCTGTTTTGCCCTTGAACTGTTGGCAGCGTAAGCAAGCCTTCACATAATTGTTGATTCTCTCAAACATATTGGGCATGTAGTAATTTCGTCTGATGGTCAAGTATGTCCGTTGTGTCCCTTGGTGGTTACTAAGTAGAGTGTCATGGTGTTTGGAAATGATCATGTCAGTAAGAGTTTCTGGTATTGCAAGCTGTAATTTGAAGTCGTCGTCTTTAGTGAAGAAAAGTCGGAAAAGAACACCATCACACAAAATGTATTCTTCTGCCTTTTGTTTGACTGATTTGGCAGCTTTCTTATCACTAGGTAGAATGTCATGTGCAAGGAAGTCATAAACCGGTTTAAAAAACGGTGAAATTTCTTGTTTGGTTTTTAATTTTCTCATGTCTACAGGTAGGTTGTAGTCCCTAATTATCTTACGTTTGATTAAGTCTGTGATTTTGTCAAGTTCATGCTGTTTGGGAATGTGTGCAGCAATGATTCTATTTACTTCGGTAGTCAGTGGCTTAGGTGGGGTGTACAGTTCACACGGTGTGTCCCTGTAGTGGTCATGTGATTTATGTCTAGTTTCATTCAGTCTGTCAACAAGTCTCGGTTCTGTTTGGTTGTTAGAGACACGTGGCATCTGTCTGGTAACGGGAGGGTGGTTAGGTGACTGAAATTGGGCATGGGGTGAGTCATGTCTTGGTTCTCGTCTCTGATTGGTCGGTCGTGGAGGGTTGGTAATACCAGGTTTGTTAGGTGGGCGTGGTGGTTTAGTGTGCTGGTCTGCTGGTCTGTGTGTAGGGGTAGCACCGCTTACTGGGGTTTGTTTATCAACAAATAATTCTGGGACCGAAATTCCCATTTTCTTGGCATAAGCCCTAGTTACGCGCCGTTCAAGAGGTTGAACGGGACAAAGAGTATTAATATCAATCAAATCCTTCTCATTAAATAAACAACAAGCAATTGGAACGACTTTGTCTTTTTCGGATCCATTATCACAAGGTGCTCTAGATAGAAAATCTGCCAAAACTAATTCAGTTCCCTTTTTGTATCCAATTTTGAAAGAGTATTCTGACAACTTCATAATCATTTTCTGTAGTCTGTTTGTACATGGGGCATCTTTTGATTTAAGAATTTGAACTATTGAGCTGTGGTCGACAAAGGCATCAAATTCACATCCCTTTAACAGGTGTTTAAAGGCAGTGACATTAATTAACAATCAAAATAATTATAATTCAGTGACGCTGTAGCGTTGACATGCTTCTGGGAGCACTTTGGAATAATATCCAATAATTCTCTCTTTCCCATTTATGATTTGGGTTAAATAGGAACCAGTAGCAATCCGCGAGGTGTCACTATACAGTGAAAATCGTCCATTACTGTTAGGCATGTGAAGAACAGGGGGTCTAGTCATGAGGTCTTTAATCTTATGAAATGCAGTCTCGTGTTCGTCAGTCCATTTGAATTTATTCTTCTTTCTTGTCAGCTGATGTAGGGGTTTAAGAATTGTCTGTATATTAGGGAAAAATCAAGCTACATAATTGACTGCACCTACACAACGCCTGACTTGTTTTGGAGTTCGAGGCCTAGTTAATTTATGAATGGTATCACATCTACTAACCTGTGGTTGAACGCGGGCTTCGCCTTGTGAAGTGATAGTAATTATGTGTCCCATGTATTCAACATCACGTCGAAACAATTTACATTTCCTGGGGCGCACTTTCAATCCATTGGCAGAGAGGGCTTGTAACACGCTAGTCAAATGAATCTTGTGTGAAGTCTTGTCAGTGCTAAACAAAATAATGTCATCGTGATGAGCGATGCAAAATTGTCGTGAATTTGGAATGGTACCTAATATTTCATCAATCTTGGCCTGAAAGATGGCTGGAGAAACATTAAATCCCTGTGCGAGACGTTTATAGAAATAATGTTTTCCACCATGGTACGAGGCAATGCCTGTGTACCGTTGAGCAGATTTGGCGAGGGGGATACAATGAAATGCTGACTTAAGGTCAATTACACTAAGCACGTTTGTGTGTGCGTGTCCAATCCTTTTAATTGTTTCCGAAAACAAAGGAAATGGATGGTTAATTCTCCTAACTCGTGAGTTCAAAAATCGAAAATCAGTTACAACCCTTTTCTCATTAGTATTCTTCTTCGATAGAAGTAGAACAGGGGAAGTGTGTGATTGATGGCCTACTTCAAGTATTCCCAGTTTGACAAGTTTACTAAGTTCCTTTTCAATTGCGATCTTGTCAGTCTCGGTCGCAAAGTATGGTCGAATGAAAAATGGTTCGTCATTGGTCAATTCGATATCAACTTCGAAATTTGGGCAGCTAGAGAGTTCCCATACAAAGAAAAGGCGTCTCTATTTTGTTTTAGCATGTCTACTATCTCATCCTGTTCAAATGGGGATAGAATGCTATCAGCCAAAGTAATGTGTTTGCGGATGATGTCATCCTCTGTCATGTTAGCAATGGGGTCACTGGGGTCAAGGTGGGGGTATTTCCTAAGGTTGTCGTCTCTTATGGGGTTAGTGTGTGAAGTCTGGCTCGTGCATAAATTGTCAGTGAAGTTCAAAGTCATGTTTTCTGCAGTCCATTGGAAGTTCTTGTGTCACGTTTACAAGTTTAGTTGTGTCCATGAAAGCTATGGGTCTGCCTTTCGAAAATGTCAAGGGCCTGTCAGAAGAATTAGTAACCAGTACTTGAGTCCGTCCTTTGTGTAATGTAGCTATCATAGTAGAAGGGCAATGTCGGGCGAGGTATTTGTTAGCAGTCAGTACTACGTCCGAGTTCCGTAAGTGGGGTGGGGCTCTACCTTGTAATGTCATGAGCCTTGAATTGCCTGGCTCGACTGTCACTTTAGAGGGTGGGGCAAATGAAATGAATTTAGATTTTACTTTAAATCTATTGTTCCTTAAGTATAAAGTTCCATCCAAGTCAGAAAGTGTGTTTGTTCCCAAAATTAAATCTACACCAATACGATTGTCTACAATCAGTGCAGCAATTTCAAATTTTCGACCTTGTATGAACACTTTAAATTTGATGGCCTTATCTGATACCAAAAATTGGCCATTGCCTAATCGGAATTTTACAGGTTCAACTTTCATTAATTTGTTGCTAGAAAGACAGGGAGTCGATCGTACATATTGTTCCGAAATTATTGATTTGGATGCTCCACTATCAAACAAAATCGAAATGTTCTTACCGTTTTGCAGTCGTCCTTTGGCAAAGTTTCGTTCTGTCAGCTGTATGTCTATGTCATCTGTCCCTAAGTATGTGGATGTCAAGTCATTGGTTCGGGGCCTTTCAGATTCAACATGGGAGGTGTGACAATGAGCGTTACTGACGCCCTCCCGTCTCAGAAATCCTGAGGTTGTTGATATTGTTGTTGCGGTTGTTGTCGTTGTTGTTGGTGTTGTTGGTGTTGTTGATAGTGGTACTGTTGTGGGCGTGGAGGTTCATTGTATTGTTGTGAGGGATACTTCTACTTCTACTTGGGTACTCGACAGGGTCCATCAGTCAGGACGTAGAGTCGAGGGGAACCGGTGAGGTGTCCCATTAATTGCCGATTGAGGCAACTGCTCCCGCAAAGGCTCCTAGTGATGTAGAAGCCAAGATATTATTGGGGAGCGCATTCCATGCTGTTACAGTTTGTGGGAAGTAGGAGTTCTGGTAAAGCTGAGTTCGAGTATGTATATGCTTGAGCTTATTTGGGTGGTATTGTCTGGTGATGCTTGGGGCCATTGGTGTGAGGAGTTGGTCAGGGCTAATTGCTACCATGCCATTCTGAATTTTGTACAGGAGGCTAAGGCAGGAGATGTGTATGCGTCTTTCCAGTGTACTCCATTGAAGTTGTTGAATCATAGCAGACACACTCTCAGAATGGCGGTATTGTTGAAGAACGAATCTTGCTGCTCGCCTCTGTACAGCTTCAATCTTTGAGATGCTCTTCTTTGTAGATGGATTCCAGACTGTTGCACAATATTCCAAGCGAGGTCTAACCAGGGAGAAGAAGGCTTGTTGTCGGATCTTCTGGGAAGAGCGTCGTAGATTCCTATTGATAAGCCCGAGCATTTGGTTGGATTTCGATGCAATTCCATCAATGTGTTTTTGCCATGATAGGTTGTGAGAAAAGACCCAGGTATTTGTAGTTTTGAACTGCTGTAAGTTGAGTATTGCCCAGTAGGTAATTGCCTTCAATGTTGTTTCGGCGGAGTGAGAACCGTAGAAGATGACATTTCTCTGTGTTGAATTTCATCTGCCAGGTAAGAGACCTGTAAGTTATTGTAGCGAGGTGGAGGTTGGGGTTGTCGAGTCGGTGAACCGTCGAGTCATGTCCTGTTCCCGTTTTCGGCATGCCCGCCAGACGTGGCCGGGAATGTGGCAGTAATTGCACACTAGTGGTGGTCGTGATCGTGGTCGTGGTCGTTGGTCATTGTAATGAGCGCGGTAAGGGCTCCTACCGCGTCGATCATTAGTCTGATAGTTCAGACGTCGGTCACGACTTTGGTCTCGTCGGTCATGGTCATAGCGTCCATATGCACGGTCGCGGCTCGCGCTGCGCCGTCGTTCAGTGCTAGGTCGTCGTGGTGTGGGTGATCGTTGGTTTTGAGTCCGTCGATCGATGTCGTCATTGGTTGTCGTCATTTTCAGGGAGTTGATTTGGTCCCTGAGTTGGTCGATCTCTGTTTGTGCAGAGAAGGATAGCTCTTTAGTCACAGTACGGTCCGAATGGAGGTCGAGGTATAGTTGCGCTTTCGAAGCGAACTCCTCACTGGTGGTCGTGTCAGTGGCCGTCATCAGCACAGCTGATTGGCAGTTATGGGGGAGAGAAGACAAAAATTTGTCTTGAATTTGGGTCTCTCCGTAGTTAATGCGAGATGCGCATTGGCGTACGCGGTGGAGGTATGCCTCCGCACTCTCACCGTCGGTCATAGTCAGGCCTTGGAAGTCCTTAGCGTGGGAGTAAGTCGATTTGGATTTGCTATATCGAGTGATAAAAGCGTCCCGTAAGTCAGAGTAGGTAGAGAATGTCTTACCGTCAATCCAGAGTCGGGCTTGCCCCTGGAGCGTCCGCTCAAATGTTTGTAGGATATTGGGCAACTTGGTCCCATCGTCCTTGTCGATGTCGTGAGCGTCCAAGTAGTCTTCGAATGATAGGGCATGTGCAGTGCACAAGTCTCTATCGACCGTGTCACCGGAAAAGCGGTTAGGTAAAAAGTCAGTCTGTCGGAGGTTTGGGCGGGTCGTGGCCGTGTCAACAGGCATGATTAATTATTTCACAAATGTAATATCGAGCAAAAGGGTTATAAATGTCATATGATATTAATGAGACAAGAGTGAAAAAGTCAGCTAACAAAGGAAACTGTCGCACTACTACATATACCTTATACTGTACTATAATTATAATTATACTGAGGGTGTATACAACATATAATAATATACTTCAACCCAATTAAATTCCGGTTCTCAAAAATACTCTCTTACTCACACTCTCAGACATGGAATAATGAAATGTTGTTTCACTTACCAGTATAATCAGTGTAGTACACAGCACAGAGCAGGGGAAGTGCAGCGAAAAACATTGCAGTGTACAAATCAAAAAACAAAACTATTCCTTCCAAATTGCGCGAAATTACAGTCAGTTATAGTTACAAAAAGTCCGAGTTCGAGTATATATCAGTACAAACACGGGTAAGCGTCCAAGTACTTATACTAGGTCAACGTGTTGATGTGATGCGTTGCCGCTAGTAGCATTGTCGAAATCCGCGATGTCCTCTGCGTCGTCGTTGGTTGATCTGCCGAAGTCCGCGATGTCGCCGTCGATGTCGTCTCGGAGTGCTGTCAGTGTCGGTGACCAAAGGCTTCAAAGTCCTCGATGGTGTCGATGTCGGTGTCGGTGTCTCGATGGTGGTCTGGGTTTAGCTCGTCGTTGATAGCTTCGTGGTCTGTCCCTGCGATGATGTATGTATCCTGGTCGTCGTCAGTCAGTTGTAAAGCTAATTGCCACAGTCCTCATGGTTGTGGTGGTCCTCGGCGTCGGAGTCGTGAAACTGAAGGGTCCATATAGGGATTCATGTGAATCGCGGGGGCGGGACGGCTAGATATCGGGCGCTCGTTGTCGTTTGCATGTTGGTGTAAACAGCTATAGTCATGCTGCCTTTATCAACCCGCCAGTTTATTCCTCAAAAAATGTGAAAATTGAAAGTCGATCCAGTTAAAACAGGTTGCAGTCTATGGTGTTAAGCAGGAAGAGGTGGTAAATGTACCTGCAATGCATATCATCAAGATCGATATAACCAAACAAATCAGGCAATATAATTGCTGAGGATCCTCCACGAAGGGAAACATCAGAACATCGGGTATAGTATAATAGTTACTGGTGATCATCCATGAAAATATTATCTAGAACTAAAGTCTAGAAAGCCGTGGTTCTCCACCATGTTGTGTTGGGATCGGGTAGTATTATTGGCAGTAGGAGAGGTACATATATAAATGAAGAACACGGAGTCATGTAATTCCGGAGTATAATGTAGGTATTTATTCACCCCAAAACTTTGGAGTAATAACTGAAGTCACATGTTATATACAGTTCCAGATATAATACAAGTCGAAGAGAGAGCTAGCTAAAATATGGTCTTGATCTGATGGTGATCAAACCTCCAAGTCCTCTCATGAGGGGTGAACATACAAAAATATATCAAGTCCATTATTAAAAGTGGTCTTTACTCTTGGGGGTCGTTTGGATAAGGGATCTAAGTTATTGGTACTAAAACAAGAGAGCTTTCTTTCAGGGCGAGACGGGGTGTCTAGTTTAAAGACATAACTCATTAATTGTTTACTTGACTGGGAGACGGAGTAAGGACGGACAGGCTATTATCGTGGTGATTAAGGCTTGGGAGAAACTACTGGTCTCACTCAGGAGTGGCGTAACCTTGAGTGGGGCATAGTGAGGGTAATATTACTTTTACCTAAGAAGGGGGAGGGATATTTGGACTACTACTACATTACAATATCAGACATGCTTTTGAGTTCATTTAATTTTTCTCTGCAAAATGGATTAATGTACTCCTCCCAAAGAAATAGAGTTATTACTTTGATCCCTAAAAAGATAGAGACAGTTATTATTTGAAAAATGATAGAACCATATTTCTTTTAATAGTTGACTATACAATTTTAGATAAAACTATTGCAAACCGGCTTTAAAAAATTTTTGTCATATATAATTCACTCAGATCAGTCTGTTTTTTCAAAAGGAAGACATATTGGTGTTATATATTGAGACCATGTGCTTTAATTACCTTGGGAGTAGTACATGTGGGAGGTGTGCACTGCTTGGTAGCTGGTAGTGAAGTGAGGTCCAATCCTGTACATGCAAAGCACATTGTATTGTAGCATGCCTATTGAATAGAGTGCTCTGCTGTCCTCTGTTGGCCCATATAGGATAACTGCATTCCACAGTAGTTGAACACAGCTGTCTATTGTTCAGTCCCTATTATTATTTTAGGCAGTAGACTCAATGTACATATATAACACTCCTTCCCTTCTTTTAAGACGAGTGTCCATGATCTAAAATGATCATATCAAACATTGGCGCGATCAATCCTTCTTGTAGCCGCGTCAACAAATCTCAAACATTCAATTATATTCACTCCGTCCTGGAGAACAAATCAAAGCGGCTCCTACTTGGAGATTCATATAGTCCATTCCTTTTTGGAGTTTAGCAAATGATAACCATGCATTCTGGTACTTTTTCTTTTCTTAAAGTTCTCCATTAACAAAATAAATGCATGCATCCTTCTCGTTGAAGTTATTCATAAGTCAACCGGTCCGGAGGGTGTCGATGACGAAGAGGGAACCGACGCATCTCTGGTGTAGGCGCGAGTTCAACTCTTTCCTCCCCCTCCAGATGGACATCAGCATCGGGTTGATCAGGTGCATCAAGTTGCGGGGGCTGAAATGAAACCGGAAAATCCTCGTCCGTCAGGGTAGATCGATCAGACTGATGAGACGTTCCATCAATGATATGATCCAGATGAACATGTTTCTGCCTGTCCCCAATCTGCACAATATATCCCACTGGTCCCAGTACTTGCAGGATCATCCCATTTTCCCATTTGTCCTTCCCTCTGAACGATCGAATGAGAACTTGTTGTCCAGGTGAGAACTGGCGTATTTTGGAACGCTTGCCATCATGTGCCCTTTTAGCTGCTTGCTGCTTCTTTTCTACAGTTTCTGCTAGAGACGGCTTGATGAGACTCATCCTGGTCCGTGGCTGTCTCTTCAAAAGCAACTCTGCAGCTGGGATGCGTCCAGTCAGAGAATGTGGAGTGTTGCGATACACAAAAAGAAAATTTGCAATCTTGTGCTGAATCGTCATACTACTCTGCTTGTACGACTTCAAATACTGCTTCACTGTTTGTACGCAACGTTCCGCTGCTCCATTCGAATAAGGATGATAGGGTGGAGTCCTTATGTGATTGACTCCGTTATGTTTCATGAATTCCGCACACTCAGCCGAAATGAACTGCGGTCCATTGTCTGATACGAAATGTTCAGGTAGGCCATCCCCTCTGGGTGAACTCCAATACTCGCGATAGCACTGGGTCTTTTCCTGTAGGCGCTGCAATCTCTTGTGATGTCACAGGCAATTCACCAACATGAGTGTAGTGGTAGATGCTTTCCTCATCTCCAGCATGATCAGTGTGAATCGGAAGTCTTGATAGACAATCTGCATTCATGTGATGAGAGCTGCCTTTGTACACGATGTCGTAGATGTAAGCTGACAATATCAGTGCCCAGTGCTGCAATCTCGCTGCTGCTATTGTTGGAACACCAGTCTTCGGCCCTAGTATCCTTACTAGTGGCTTATGATCAGTCAGAAGTGTGAACTGCCGTCCATAGATGTAAGGGTGAAACTTTTTCACTCCAAAGATCAGCGAAAGCGCTTCTTTTTCCAGCTGTGCGTAGTTCTGCTCGCTCTTTGTCAATGTTCGTGATGCGAACGCTACTGGTCGTTCTTCTCCATCAGGCATTATGTGCGACCCAGATAACAATGCTACGTTGGCCCATCGTTGGCCCAATGTAGGCGGTCATGTTGGGCCAACGTCAAAACGTGACGTCTAGCCCACGTCATTCTTGCCGCTGGGCCCTTGTTGGCCCAACCCCCATACGCCAACGTCAATTGCCAATGTTGAGCCAACGTTTGCCAAACCATTTATTTTGCTATTTCTGACGTCAAGCCAACATTGAGCCGACTAAACCCCAACGTTAATACGACTATATAAGTCAATGTCGGGCCAACGTTAACACGTGACGTTTGGCCCACGTCATTCTTGCCGCTGGGCCCTCGTTGGCCCAACCCCCATAAGCCAACGTCTTGCTACGATGTTGAGCCAACGTTTGCCCAACCTTTTATTTTGCTATTTATGACGTCAAGCCAACATTGAGCCGACTAAACACCAACGTTGATACGACTATAGAAGTCAATGTCGGGCCAACGTAAAAACGTGACGTTCGGCCCACGTCATTCTTGCCGCTGGGCCCTCGTTGGCCCAACCCCACAAGCCAACGTCGTACAAGTGTTGGGCCAACGTTTTCCCAACCCTTGCCCAACCTTTCAGTTGGCTACTTTTGACATCGTGCCAACGTTTAGCCAACCTTGAGCCAACCTTGAGCCAACATTGAGCCAACCTTTAGCCAACAATACGAACACTTAAAAAAAAATGATTGATAGGCTGCATAGTGTTACAAATTCTACCCTATCATTCTATCCTATCCTATCCTATCGTCTTAACAACATACTCTGCAATCGACCTAGTATATATATACCTATACATACTATGTACATTTGTTAATGGTTAGTAATTGCCGAGAGTAGATTGAGAGTAGATTCTAAAATAATCAGCCTTTGAATCATATTCATAACGCTATATTCAGGTGTCATTTATAGTTTCATAAATTATATAGAAAAACAAGGACATGATAACACTGTTTTCAATACAAATAATAGCAAAAATAGCAATTTTTCTGTTCACTATATGATCGTTTATAATCGATCATGAACCCCGATAGCAATTCTGCGTTGGCCCAACGTCGGCCCAACGTCGGCCCACTTACGACGCATTGGGATCGATTGCGGAACCAACCTTTACCGATCATAAATTACTAATTAATAGATGTATCAAATTGAATAAAGAGGGGACTGTGCAAAGGGGCTTTGCACCTTCAATATTTGTTTAATAACATTTAATTTAATTGTATTAATTTACCAATTCAACAAAATCATATAATGTACAATATTTCACAATTTCCCGTCATTTATTAAAAAGGACAGACATTGCATAGTATGTTAGTCAAAACTAGCCCTTGAACAACTATAAGCAATACAAGTATATACTGTACATTATATTATCGATAATATTACAACAATCCAAAATGTTCCAAAAAGGTTTTCATACATTGTTGGTAGAACATAATTAAAATATATTTTAATTATTGTACAATTTACGAAATCCATATCGTGACATCGTACATTTTAAGTCACATGGAGGTTCATCTAAAATTACTGCCCCAATGTATGAAATGGACTGTTTCCCTATACCTGTCTTGATTTAGCTATCTTGCATTTTGTTAATCAATTTTCCCCGTGAAATATATAGCAGTGGTTCAATCTTTTTTTTCGTAATATTCGTATCTATATTACTGCAAATGAAGTACAATCCACTTCATCAATGATGTTTTCATTAAAAGGATTGTTGAGTTTTGGTAAAGAGAGTTCAGCTTTGGTTAACCTGAGTTTTATTAACTAAGACCTGCATCATTACATTACAAACTGACAGTTATACCTTACTCCACCATGCTCGAAAGGAATAACACAACAAATTACAAATGACTAAGTAAAAAGCATGTTCCCATTAAAAAAGAGACGTTAATACTCAAAAGGACGCTATTTAAAAACCTATTGGTTTTATCTTTACAAATAAAATGTTGTGCATGTCATGATTTGTTGAAATAGTGATTAGATAAAGAGATAATCTACAATTATTTAAAAACATATTTAATAGTACCTTTTTAAAAAGGAGAAGCAATTTTTTAATTTGTTAGCGGCCGGTTCAAAGTTATATTTTGTGTTCCCTACAATTTTTAAAATGTTATGTTAATCGATATCTCAGGCATTTCTGAACCAATTTTGATCTAATTAAGTTTATTCTGTCATTACAATTGTATGCTCTTTCAAATTTGACACTCCGTTTTTGATTATCTCACACAAAATATTGTGTGTAGCGCCCTCTATACCAAAACTCAACTCAACTATTCTTTAATACGAATCCTTGATACCAAAAAACTATTTTGTCGGTAACGATTTCTATATAAAAAGCATGAGTTTGGTCTAATATATTTTCTTTACACCTATATGAAATGCGTCAATATTTGACCTCATTACATTTAAATCTATGTGTAAATCCTCTCTAAAAAAGTGCGAAACCGGCTAGAATCATCTGCAAACAATCCCAAATGGAAATAATAAAGTAGGTTTGGAAATCGTTTGTATAAATGAGGAAAAACGCTGGTTCCACTACAGATCATTTTGAAACTCCACATGTAATCGGTAATCGAGAAGAAAAAACATCATAATTTATAGTGATATCGGATAAATACCCCTTGACCACGGGCACCGAGTGGGAGGTGTGCAAAGTCTATGCGAATGTCATGAACTTGTAGGGAAAAGTGTTGTTAGTCCTTTGCGAAATCTAAGAAGATTCTGTTTGTAAGACTTCCAGCATTTTTGTCACTGATCCGTACACAGTTGATGAATTAAATTGATCAATGCTATAAACTTTGCATTAATCAGCCTGCTCTAAAACCATACTGGTGTAGTGGTGTTCATAAAATAATAACATAACTTGAACCGTAAACAAAAATTATAGACGTGGTGTGGCAAAATGGTCGTGTTCTCGTTTGTCCTTAATTAAGCAAGACAATTAATCCAATATTGCTGCGCTCTACCAATTTACCCTGTAGGAGTGGAACGTCTATGTAATTGTACTTAATTGTATATCGTGGACTGCCCCCTTTCGACCAGCATGCCTTGCTCCCAAGGGATCAGAAAGTGCACGTGTGGATTGATTGTAAGTGTGTCCGATGACCCCCCGATGACCAGGGTAATAATATCATTATATTAGGCGCTATATCAATCGAAACATTATTATTATCTTATTTTTATTTTCATTATACAATTTCATCAAACGATTATTTGGCTGTACATTCGTGAATGCTACCCAACTAACAATTGAACGTTTTCTGAACGTTCTAAACAGGTTCAAAGTTGGTTATTTGGACGTTATGTGAAAACGTTTTTAAAACGTATATTTGTGGAAGGTTGAAAACGTTTTTAGAACGTTCCAAATGGGACGTTTTTAAATTGTTGTTTAAACGTTAGAAAAAAACATAAAAAACCTTTCATGTATTTTATTTCAAGTGCAAGTACCAGCAAAAAACCTGTCGGACGCTGGAGACGTTTTAAGAACGTTTTTGTAAACGTTGATTAAAGACGAAGACCTACGTGACCTAATAAAAAACGTTTTGTAAGCGTTTTGTAAACGTTGATTAAAGACGAGAATTTGCGAGAATCCTCATCCATTCTCATCTGTTGATAGGCCTGCGATAAGTCGAGCTTGGTGAAATAGCAACCACCTGCTAACGTCGAGAACAAATCCTGCGGGTTGGGTAACGGATACTTGTCCACATCCAGCACAGGATTGATCGTTGTCTTGTAGTCACCACAGATTCGCACTGAGTTATCCGACTTGGGTACAACTACAATCGGCGCAGCCCACTCGTAATGTGATACTGGAATAATTATTCCTTGTTCCATGAGTTTATCCAGTTGTTCCGCCACCTTTTCTTTCATTGCGTAAGGCACTGGTCGAGCTTTATTGAAGCGAGGATGAGCATCATCCTGGACTCTAATCTTAGCTCTGTGATTGTTTAGTTTGATGTCAGCTAGCCAATCAATATCCAACGCCATTCATTGACCCAATTACCAAGTAGGCGAAACGTTGGCTTAACGTTGGCTTGCCTAGTGTCGAAATGTGATTGTTTTGTAAAACGTTGGTCTGACATCAATTAGCCAACCAATTTCCAACGTCATTCATTGACCAAATGTTGTAGTAGGTGAAGCGGTGGCCCAATGTTGGCTTGCCTACTGTCGAAATGTGGTTGTTTGTCAAATGTTGGTTTGACGTCAACTAGCCAACCAATATCCAACGTCGCTCATTGACCGAATGTTGTAGTAGGCGAAACGTTGGCTTGCCTACCGTCGAAATGTGGTTGTTTGTTAAAGGTTGGTTTGACGTCAGCTAGCCAACCAATATCCAACGTCGCTCATTGACCGAATGTTGTAGTAGGCGAAACGTTGGCCTAACGTTGGCTTGCCCACCGTTGAAATGTGGTTGTTTGTTAAAGGTTGGTTTGACGTCAGCTAGCCAACCAATATCGAACGTCGCTCATTGACTGAATGTTGTAGTAGGCGAAACGTTGGCCTAACGTTGGTTTGCCTTCTGTCGAAATGTGGTTGTTTGTTAAATTTTGGTTTGACGTCAGCTAGCGAACCAATATCCAACGCCGCTCATTGACCGAATGTTGTAGTAGGCGAAACGTTGGCCTAACGTTGGCTTGCCTACCGTCGAAATGTGGTTGCTTGTCAAATGTTGGTTTGACGTCAACTCGCCAACCAATATCGAACGCCGCTCATTGACCAATATTGTAGTAGGCGAAACGTTGGCCCAGCGTTGGCTTGCCTACGGTCGAAATGTGATTGTTTGTTAAATGTTGGTCTGACGTCAGCTAGCCAACCAATATCCAACGTCGCTCATTGACCGAATGTTGTGTAGGCGAAACGTTGGCCTAACGTTGGCTTGCCCACCGTCGAAATGTGGTTGTTTGTTAAAGGTTGGTTTGACGTCAGCTAGCCAACCAATATCCAACGTCGCTCATTGACCGAATGTTGTAGTTGGCCTAACGTTGGCTTGCCTTCTGTCGAAATGTGGTTGTTTGTTAAATGTTGGTTTGACGTCAGCTAGCCAACCAATATCGAACGAAGCTCTTGCACATTCTTTGGCTTGGGTGCATCTTTCACGGCTTGAACCTTCTCCGGCGTAGGATGTAATCCCTCAGAATCCATTATGTATCCAAGGTACTTGACTCTGGGTTCCATGAACTCACACTTGGTCAGCTTCAGTCGAAGACCATTCTGCACAAGGCGTTGGAGTACTGCATCCAATCTTGCTAGATGCTCCGATTTTGTTTTTTCCTGAAATGAGCATATCATCAAGAAAACAAACAACTCCATCGAGTCCTTGCAGAACTTGCTCCATCGCTGCTTGAAAGATAGCTGGAGCACTAGCCACACCGAACGGAAGTCTTGTATACTGATACAGGCCACGGTGTGTATTGACGGTGAGATACTTGCGAGAATCCTCATCCATTCTCATCTGTTGATAGGCCTGCGATAAGTCGAGCTTGGTGAAATAGCAACCACCTGCTAACGTCGAGAACAAATCCTGCGGGTTGGGTAACGGATACTTGTCCACATCCAGCACAGGATTGATCGTTGTCTTGTAGTCACCACAGATTCGCACTGAGTTATCCGACTTGGGTACAACTACAATCGGCGCAGCCCACTCGTAATGTGATACTGGAATAATGATTCCTTGTTCCATGAGTTTATCCAGTTGTTCCGCCACCTTTTCTTTCATTGCGTAAGGCACTGGTCGAGCTTTATTGAAGCGAGGATGAGCATCATCTTGGACTCTAATCTTAGCTCTGTGATTGGTCATCGTACCAAGTCCTGGCTCGAAGACTGCTTGATGCCTGCCCTTGATCTCAGATAAACCATCTAGCTTGCTTTCCTTCGATGAGCCGGTTTCCTTAGACCTTGAACCTTGAACCGCGAAAATCGAGGTCCAATCCAGCTTAATTCTCTTCATCCAGTTCCTTCCAAGAATAGCTGGTTGGCCCTTGGTGTCAGCAACCACCATGACATCAGTGATGACTTGACCACCGTAACGCACTTGAACTTGTGCTTGACCCAGAAGAGGCAATGGGTGATTTCAAGTATGGTGTTTAAATCTGGTGTTAGTGTTTATTAAACACTAAATCGGGCTTAAACACCATACTTGAAATGACTTAGTGTTAGTATGGTGTTAACGTGATGACCTCTGATTTCACCGTTGTACAAACTTCCGTTTCCGACTGGCGGTGTTTATTGATATGGCAATAATACTATCAGAGATGGTGTTGAGCTAGTGTTAGTGTTTATTAAACACTAACTGCAGCCTTAACACCGTACTTGAAATGAGTTGGTGTTAGAGGTTTGACCTCGTATTTCCGGCAGTGGCACGTGGTTGCTGGTGTTTAGCGTCGTCTGCTAATCTGCCCGATAGTGTTAGTGTTGAGCATGTATACGCAAAACTCCATAGAGATAACAACTTCCATAGGGATCGAAATGAAAGTCATTTCAAGTACAGATCGAGCTGGTGTTAGTGTTACTGTTGCTAGGTGGGCATTAAAATCACAATTCTGAACTGAAATGGTGGTGTTTTTGTTTGTCTGAGCA